>JFGX01000230.1:0-44635 GCA_000729855.1 Epichloe aotearoae | reverse complement strand
CTAACTATAAGGATATTCTAAGCTATAAAGTATAAACTATTTAAGATATTAATTTATATCTCTAAGTTAAGGGTATTAAAGAGTAATACTATAGTAATATATTTATTAGTATTTACTTTATAAGTAGCTTTAGTAGTTAATTAAGTATAATAAAAATAACTATACTTATTAGTATTTTTATAGTAAGTAAGGTATTATATAACTTTCTTTTTACTTATATAAGAGGCTAGTAGTAAGTTAGTAGTAATTAAGAAAATAAGAATTAGTATTATACTTACTATATTAAGGTAATAAGGACTTTTATCTAGATTAGGAGTAGTATTAATATAGTTAAAAAGCTTTTTATAAAGCTTTATAATTTATATAGGGCACTAGTAATATATTAGTAAAGTAAAAATAGCACTTAGAAAGGGAGAATATACTTTAATATAGCTTTTATTATTTTATATATAGTAAGTATATTTTATTAAGTTTACTATATAAGTTAGTAATAGTAAATAGTAAACTAATAATAAGATTATACTTATAGAGTTACTATATTTAGTAAAAGTAAGCTTTTCTTCTTTCATATATTATAGTAGTTTATAAGTACTATCTTTAAGGACTATATTTTATATAGTTACTTACTAAGTATAGTATATATATAGGATTTTTATACTACTAAAGATACTAGCTATAAGTTAGTAAAGTATATTTTAAGGGTAAGTAGTAAACTTATATAGAGATTTTAGAAGCTATCCTTTTTTAAGGAGATTTTTTAAGTAACTTTTCTAGAGATTTCTAAGAGATTTTCTTAGATAAAGAAGGAACTATAGAAGGAGTTATAGTATAATTAGTAAATATAGTTAGCTAGTAATAAGTTAGTAGTAATAAACTAAAGAAACTATAAGTAAAAAGGAAGGGAAACTAATAATTATAGTAAGAATAAATAATAGTAAATAAGAATAATAAAATAATACTATAAAATATTAGTAATTACCTTATAATAGTAGCTATAAAGCTACTATTAAGTATATAAGGGTAACTTATAATATCTAAGGAGAATATAGAAGAAAGGAAGTATATAAAAGGGGGGAAAAATAGATCTTTTTATATTAACCCTAGACCCCTTAAGTAATCTATATATTATATATAGCTAATCTAGGAACTATAATATTTATAGTTATAGCTACTACTATTAGATATATATACTAGCTATAAACTTATAGTAAGATTAATATAACTACCCTAGTATTTATAAATAACTTTATTTAATTAAATAGCATATAGTACCCTATTTATTTAATCTAATTATAAAAATTAATATAGGTAGTCTACCCTTTTAGAATTAGTTATATAATACCTAAGGGTATTTACTTTACTATATTAAAGTAATAAGGTTATTACTATTTAGGGTTAATAAATAAGGTAAGGAAATATTTATAACCTAATATTATTAAGATTATTATTTATTTAGTAATATATTACCCTATAAAGAGTTATAATAAACCCTAACCCCTTATTAAGTTAGTTATTACCTATAAGAGTGTTTTATGTTTTTACACTAGGTAAGTAGCTAGTTTTTTTTAATTAAGAATAATTATATATTAAGGGGGTAGTATATTAGAAGCATAGAGGTTAGAGATAGGGTAATTATATAATAAAGCCTTAGATAAACCTTAGGTCTTATATATAACTAAGAGCCTAGCTAGCTACTAGATAGCCACGTGTATACTAGTAAGGTATTTAGCGAAGACTACTTATATTATATATAGAAGGTTAGAGTTTAAGACCTTTACACACCACTAGCTAGGTAGTATCTATCTAGTAGCAACCGTGTATCTTAGCCTTCACTCTGTTCATTTCACCTACGACCGAAGTCATGATAATTAGCTAGTAATAGGGAGACTTAAAGGCTTTATCTTTTACTATATTAAGGGATAAAGCTATAACTACCCTAAGTATATATAGATATATATTTAACTTACTTACCTAAATATATTCTAATACTAGTAGGTTTAGTAAAGGGTATATAGTATTATAAGTTTAAAATAAATACCTTATCCTATCCTATATAACTCCTTCTTATTTACTAAGACTTAAAGGAACTATAGAACTTATAAGTAAGAACTATATACTATTATTAAATTCTATTATAAATATAAGTACTTCTTTAAATTAAGGTTAAAGTTAACTATTTTTACTAACTATAAGCTACTTATAATATTTATAACTACTACTAGATATAAAGGGATTTATACTAAATAGGTTATAGAGTTAAGACTACTAAATATAAAGATCTATTTTATTTAGGGAAAATAAAATACTACTACTAATAGGTTATCTTATACTATTTTCCCTTTAGATAACTATATAGATAATCTAACTAAGTTTAGATTATAAGATATAAGCTATAATTAATAGATTTAGAAGGATAAAGTAAGAGAATATAAGGAGATACTAAAAACTCTAAAAGCTACTAAGAATAAAAAGAGATTAAAGGCCCTTAAAGAGGTAAGCTAAAATATAAGATAGCTAGAAGTATTACTAGGGGTTAAAACCCTATAGAGAAAGTACTTAGATAACCTATAGTATACTAAGATAGTAAGGTTCCTAACTACTAGGTAATATAGTAAGGGAAGCTATAATTATTATACTACTTATAGAATAGTAATAAAGTTATAATAATATAAACTAGAGAATAGGCTTCTTTAGTATAAGGGATAATATAATAAATAACGCTATTTAGTATAAGGGAAAGTAGCTAATAATCTTTAAGATACTTATAATAAGTCTAGGTATTTTAAGGCAGACCTAACTTAGCGGAGGCTAACTTAAATAGTATTTTAGCTAAGAATAGGATCTAATATTATAAATTATATCTTAGGATACTTACTATATACTTAATATACCTCTTATAAGAAAAAGGCACTAAATTAACTAGTACTAGTAAATAAACTATTTTAAGTTATAGAAATAGACTATATTAAACCTTTCCTAGAGTTAGAATAAAAGATTAAGTATATATTAGTTATAGTGGATTATTTTTCTTAGTTTATATAGCTATTTCCCTATAGGTTAATAGGTACTATAAAGGTTATAAATTATTTAAGAGCTTAGATAATAGGCTTATTACTTACTCTAAAGGGTTTTTATACTAATCCTAGACTAGCCTTTAGGTTTATAAAGTTATTAGTATTCTTAAAGAAAAAAAGAGTAAGATTAATAAATATACTATAATAGTCTTATAAGAGTATTAGACTAGTAAAGGTAATAAATTAAGTTCTATAAGGGGTATTAAGTAAAATAATAAAGAATATATAAAATTTAGATCTTTAACTTCTAGAGGTATCTAAAGTATTAAACTACTAATATATTAAGTCTATAGGTTACTCCCTAGTAAAGGTTCTATATAGGTTAGCTTAGTATATAAAGATAGGATTAGAAAGTTTCTTAACTTAATTATTAGCTAACTAGACTAATATATTTTATAAAGGTCTAAGCTAGCTATTAGAAGATTCCTTAATAGAAGATATAGTAATATATTAGATAGGATATATTAAGTTATATTAAGAAGTAGTTATAACTAATAAAGAACTAGAAGCTACTACCTAGAAGAGTTACTATAAGTAATAAAGGGTTAAACCCTTTAAACTAGGTAAAATAGTAATAGTAATTATAAAGGGAAAACCCCTAAAGCTATAACTATATTAGTAAGGGCTATTTTAGATTAAGGCCTAAACTAGATATACTTCTTACTAACTTATTAACTTAGATAGGTTAAGAGTAAGAGAAGGTTATAGCTTAGACTTCTATAAGAATACTTTAAAAGCCTATATTCCTTAGACTAGTTATCTAAAGATATTATAGAATTAACTACTATTAGGGAGGATAAAATTATAATAATAAGGAAGGGGAAAGAGTAACGGGGAATATATAGTTTAGCTAATAAGGATTAAGATTATATAAAAAAAAAGAAGGTAGAAGAGTATTATTTAGTATTTATATAAATAGGTAGGAAAAAGTAAGTTAAGAGTAAAATTAGCTATTAGAGATATAAGGGCTATATATTTCCTTCTTTTTTATTTATATTCTATTATTCTAAGTTACTTCTTCTTTATTTTCTTATAGAATTACTAGTTAAAGTTAGTAACTCTTATTATTACTTAGGGTATAAACTTAAATTATTATATTACTATTAGAGTATTAACTTATCTTAAACTATTATATTAAATTATATTCTTTATATAGTTCTAAGCTTAATACTAGGGTAGTTTTCTCTTATTTTAATATTACTATTATACTATACTAATATCCTTCTAATTAAGATTAACTATTACTTACTTATTTTTTAGTATAAGTCCTAAACCTATAACTATAAATAAGAAACCTAATCCTATATCTTAGGAAGTTACTCTATTAGCTAAGAAAAATATAAGCTAGGTAAAATCTAGCTTAGGAATACTACTTTAATTTAAAAAGGTAAGCTTCTATAAAGATATAGTAATTATATACCTTATCTATAATAGTTAGAAGATTAGGGTAAAATCTTAGAGACACTAAAAAATAAAAGGAGTAGCTATAAAGCTATATAGTAACCTTCTAATTATTATATATATGAAGAAAGTTCTAGTAGAAATAATAAATAAGATATAAGGGAAGGACCTTTTCTTAAAGGGGAAGTTCTAATATAAGAAGTAGTATCTCCTTAATCTAATTAATTAATACCTATTACTTTATAACCTTAAGAAAATATTAATAGTTAAGAAAAGCACTATATAGAAATTACTATTTTTTAGGGTAAATAGTAAAGGAAAGGATATAGTAATTATAAGCCTTAGATAAGCCTTTATAGGGTATAATTTAGAGATAATATAACCTATAGCTATATAGGTTTTAAATAGGAATTAGTATACTAGATTTAATAAGAATAATAACTATACTATTAGAATATACTATAACTTAGCTAGTAAAGTATATATAAGCCCTAGCCTAGTAATTTCTTATTAAGATTTAATTATTTAGGGAAATATATAAGTAATTAAGGGCTTAATCCTATAGGTATTTACTAAACTATTAAGGAGTTAGGTAAGTAAAATACTAAGGAAACTAGGGTTTAAGTAAAGATCCCTTATAGAGTTTAGAAACCTTATACTTAATAAACTATTAATATAGTATATATAAATTATACTATAGTTAGAAAAAGGGAAAGCTATTTTACTACTATATACTAAGAGAAATCTAACTTTTAATATAGTAAATAAGGCTAAAAGGCCTCTCTAAGATACTAGAATTACTAGGATAGTCTAGCTTACTTCTTATAAAGAAAAAACTCTAGGGTTTTATCTATATACTTTTTTACTTATATTTACCTTATAGTTCTTAGATATAATCTTAAAGATAGTAATTAAGTTTATATAGGTATACCTAAAAGATATTTTCTATATAATAAGGTTACTTATAGTATTAGTAATTTAGGGAGACTTAATAAACTTAAAAACCTACTAGATAGAAGTATTTCTTCTTATACTTAAAAAGCCTAAACCCTAGGGTATATTATCTATTAGGGCTAAGTAGTTTTATTTATATTTTTAGCACTAGTTAAGATTATATTATAATTTATAACTATCTAGATTCCCTTATTTATTTTAGACTATAGCCTTATTATTAGTAAGGACTATAAAGCTATAGGGTATATAGGGAGTAATAAGAGATTAATAATTTATATAGAGAGATAAGGTAGTGTAAAAGGAGCTAAAGCTAGTAACTTTAAGAGTAAGTAAAATACCTACTAACTTCTAACTACTTATAATACTAATCTATCTTTAAGATAATATTTATAGACTATTTATTAGGCTAATAGAATTCCTAGACTATATAGATAATAACCTATTATTAATTATTTAGGGTATATTAGTACTTAGGTCTTTTAGCCTAGTAAGGTTACTAACTATTATATACTTACCTATAATATAAAAGGTAGTATTACCTAAGGACTTTATATAATAATATTACTTAACTAAAGCTTTAATATAAGATATAAGGCCTAATATTAAATATAAAGACTATAAGAAATAGGTTATAATAGGGTTAATAAGTGGTAATAAGCCTTAGTATTTATAGAGAGTAAGGTAGCCCCTAGTAATAGAAATGCCTAATAGCACTAGAAAGAGAGAAATAGTTTAAGTTATTAAAATAAGTGCTAATAAGTTCCTTAAGAATAAAGATAAGAACCCTCTCTTTACTAATAAGGATAAGAATAAGAATAATAAGGATTTACCTAAGAGTAATAATAAATAAACTCCCTCTAAGAATCAGAATAGTAGTAATAAAGAGTTATCTAAGAATAATAATTTAGGACCTTCTCCTAAGGAACCTCTCTCTAAGAGACCTCCCCCTAAGGGACTGCCCCCTAAGGGACTGCCCCCTAAGGACCCTCCTAAGGCTAGAAGAGATAATACTAAAAATTTACCTAGGGATTTAAGTAAGAAGAAGCCTGCTAGATAGGGTAATAAAGATAAGGACCCTAAGCGTAGAAAATATAACTAAAAGCCTAGAGAGAAGTCTAATAATAAGAATATAAAGAAGCCTAATAATAAGGATAAGGAAAAACTTAATAATAATATAAGCACTAGATTAAAGTATAAGAGGGACCCTAGTAATATTAGACCTCCTTAACTATTACTACTATTACTATTACCCTTATTATACTTATAAGGTAAGGTAACTTCTTTTTTAAGTAAGTAGCTTACCCTTACTACTACTTTTATTTAGGTAATAAAATTAGTTATAGGTAAGTATTAGTTTTATTTCTAAGATATATTCCTATTTAAAGATATTAATATCCCTAAAAAAGATACTATTATATTAAACTTAATATCTATCCCTTTATATTATACTTTCTAGGCTAATTATAAGATAGTAAAGTTAACCTTAACTCCCCTTAGTAAATTAATAGGGGTTATTACTAAATATTAGCTAATTTAAGATTTATAAGACTTAATAAAGATTACTATTAACTATAAAATACCTATCTTCTTAAATATATTTATTTTTAATAAATATAGGGATCTTTAGCTAAGGTTAGGTTTATATCCTATAAGGAATATAACTATATAGTAAATAAATTTAAATTAAGAGCTAATAAAGAGAATACTCCCTTATTACCTTTATCTCTTACTTTACTCCTAAGGATTAAGGTATTTAAAAACTAGTTAAGACTTTTATTAGAAAGCTTACTTCCCTATAGTTATATTATAATAATACTAACCTAGTAACTACTAAGAATAAAAACCTTAAAGTCTTAGCTTATAAAGAATTAATAAAGATATAATAAGGGTAAGGTTAAGGTAATTAAAGTACTAGCTACTATTTTAGATACTTATTAACTACTTTATATTACTTTAGTAAAACTTAATAGGCTAATTAATCTTTACTAAAATAGCTTTAATATTATTAAGGCTAAGGGAGTAAGCCTATATAAATTAAAGAAAATTAGTAAAACTCTAGTAGTATTATTAAATAGGGAAAAGGGTATTATTATTATTAGAGAAAGTTTTAGGTTCTTATCCCTAGGATAGGATAGTAAAGATAATAAAAAAGCTATTAGCTAGCTAGGTTTTTAGGCTAATACCCTAGGCCTTAACTAGTTAGATAATATTATCTTTACTAAGGCTATAGTAAAGTATATATATAGAATTAAGGGAAGACTTTACCCCTTAAGGGGTTTAGGGAGGCTTAAGACTTTAATCTTACTAAGGGATAATCTAATAAGATTAGGGAAGATAATAAGGGGAAATTACCTCTCTCTAGGAATACTAGATATTTATAAGAATCTATTTATAAAGTTTAGGATAGATAAGGAGAGGTTAATACCCCTAGGGGAGATAAAGGTACTATAAGAAGGTATTATTAGAATTAAGAGCTAATACCCTAGGAAAGGGGGAATAGCTTTATATTTTTTTTTCTTATAGTTAAGGGTAACTATCTTATTATAGGTAAATATATTAGGGGTAGGTGCGAGGCACCTAACCTACTCTATAAAACCCCTCTTAGTAGTTACCTGTAGAGTTTTCGTCTTATAGCTAGAATATTATCTAGAGGACTGGGTGATTTAATTAAAAAGTTCTAATTCTTTCTTGAGATTGTATTTTTGTGGGTGCTTTTTGGTTTCCGAGATCCGGCTCGAGCTTCCCTCGCTCCCTCCCAATCAGACCACGTATCCCGATGCAGGTCTCTGCTTTTGAGTATGTATGTATACGTCCGTACATGCATCATGCGTATGTCCGTGCATTTTACTCCATATAGTCCGTGGATGCCGAGAACCAGCCAGCAACATCATCTCATCATCTCACTGTGCAGGGTACGGAGTACGGAGCACATGACTTGGTCTCAAGCTCTGACATTCATTCTCATTCTCATTCTCATTCTCATGAATGAACAGCGGTGCTTATGTAGTTCCAGGCTCTTCCTGCTGGTACGGAGTAAGCATCGCCTGTCTTGCTTGGTAGTACTGCACCCTGTTCAACCCCAAAACTCATGCTTCGCCTCCTGAAAACCGTCGGGTTGACAAAAAACTTGGGTGTTCACTGTTGGGCCGATCCATATCAGATCCAACACGTTTGTCGGGTTCCAGGTCCTTCGCTTCGACAGCGCCTGACCAGCCGGCCTCGCAGAGTGTGCGTGCGTGCGTGCGTGTGTGTGCGTGTGTGTGTGTTGCACCCTTTCGGTGGCGCTGTGCGTACGTATGTAATAGTTCTTCGATTCTTGCATGGGAGGCGGATTCAGCCATTCAGACGCGTCAAATGTGGCCATCTCTCCAATCCTTTGGCTCATTTTGCATAACTTGCCCACCAGCTTTGTTTATCCATTGGGCGGCGGATGCTGGTGCATCAGGCATCCATGGCCTGTTGGCAGAAACCAGGCAGCTGCGTGTGCGTGTGCGTGTGCGTGTGCGCCCGTTCACGGCAACTACTCATGAGAACGGAGAGGACAAATCATCAGATATTTCCCGCAGACCCAACCGAGTGCGGGTCGACAACTATCGCGCACTGCCAAGCGGTATTGCATTGCACTCGTTGAATTCCCATTTAGACTCATGGGAAATTCCAGTGGATTTGGCACAAGTCTGCTATGCTTGAAAAGTTCAAACTCTGCGGGACGAAGCATGAAACGCGATACTTTACGGCAGAGCAACCATGCATGCATGCATTCATTCATTCATTCATTCATTCATTCATTCATTCCTTCCTTCCTACTACATGTGCCTGCTTCCGGATTAGACACGGTGAAAAAGATTGCCGTAAGCCATGGTTCAGCACGGTGTCAGTGCCATCTATCTAATGAATAGCTGGGCAACCTGAAAGGTTACTCCAAGAACATCATCGCTGGTGGGGCCGGCCCCCTTTGCAAGGTTTGCGGTCCATACCAGACAGAGTCTATCGATTGATGAGCCTGTTCGACCTCTGGTGCCAAAGTTTGTTGTCGTACTAATAACATGCGCCCCAAGGGTTCTGCCATGTCTCACCCAAAGTGATCACGGCGCGTAACAGCTGGCGTTCCAGGCATCTACCTGTTGTTGACACTTGTGACAGAAAGACGACCCGGAGACAAGGCGGGTGGTCTAGTGCTAGTTGCATCATTCGTTCGAGTCACTAAGCTCGGAGGCGAATGGCAGACGAACACGGCGAAGGAAGGATTGGAAAGCCAACCAACGAAAAAAGTCTACCTGGTCACGAGCGGATGCCGGGCGTGTTTGGTAATGTGAACGGAACGGAACGGCTGAATGAGGCAGCGAGCGGCGCTGGAAGGGCAAAGTCAGTCAGCAGAGCGTTTTGTGCCAACATGCAAGACAAGACAGACAGACAGACAGACAGACAGACAGACAGACACACCAGTTTGACACGGCGAACGCACAACACACGGTCTGGGCATGACAAGGGAATAATTAATTGTGGGATACATCATACCACAGAGCACAGGTTGGCAGTGCGCGTAATAGTGGTCAGTCACCGCACACTTTGACACCCCCGTACCGCCGCCCGATTGTCCTGCATCATCGTCACGATGAGTGAGACTGGGCAGGGGGGGGCTGGAATTGCCTGCGCAAAAAAGTGTTTTGGCCCTGGTGCTTGGCCAGCCAGACGCCAGACCAGCCCAGACAAGCCCCAGTTTCTCGGCTTGTTCCCCCCCTTCTGATGGTGTGTCACTGTGTCTCTTGAACCTGGCTTACCTTGGTTCCTGCTCGCTTGCCCAGAGAAGAAACGGATTTAGGAGAGGAAAAAGAAAAGGCAAAGGAAAAAAAAAAAAAAGGGCTGGCGGTCCATGACACAGCAGGACCACTTTATTTTGGTGTGTCAGACTATCATAGCTTCTCGTATTGCTCAGCGTCACCACACGATGCCGGATCCCTGCTCTCGCTAGTCTCGGACCCTCACCACCTTCCCTTGGCTCTTGGCCCTTGGCCCTTGGGAAAGAGAGACGCGGCCGAACCTTGCAAAGACACGGCGCAGTTAAGAATAGCTTGGCTGTTGCAACAACATTAGCGCCTCCTCCGTCCCCACCCCCTGCCGACTTGCCAGATAGCGGGCCCCCATGGTTTTTCTGTGATGAGGCTTGTGTGGGTCCTGGTGTGGGTCCTGGTGTGGATGCTCCACGCAATCGGTACGTACCGTTTTTTTTTTTTTTCCTTTTCCCTGTTCTTCGCCCCAGACCAGAAATGCCATGGTGGACTGACGGACCTGACGGACTAACTGGGGCCAGCCCCCCCCCCCCTTAGTCAAGCGTGAGCTGGTGGTGTGGTGGTGTGGACACAATGTGATGTGTGGACAAGCCTTCATCGTTATCTACCTCACCATGCCCGCCTCCAATAGACCGCGTATGCCACTTACACGCTTCAATCGCCTATTACTTCACGACTTTCCTTCAAACCTCCCTCCTGACCAGCCATCTCACCTTCCCGACTTCTCTGTCCTCAAGGTCGTCCAACTTGTCCCGGGTCCTCGACTCTTTAAGCACCTTTTCAATCAAGGACACCTTTGATCCATCAACTTCTCCCTCCCATCTCAAAAGCCAACCGTCGTCCACTGTATAACATATCTTGGTGGCACCCATCTTGACCCGTTGATTCGGTCGTCAAGTGGAACGAATACTTTCCATTTCCAATTCTGCTTCGCGAGTCTCGGAACCTCGAACTCTCGACTCTTTTTTTCCATCCGCGCATCACAGCTGGGTTTAGGAATCTATTTGTTTTCTGATTATAATCACCGCAAAAGCAGTCAAGCTGGATTGATTGATTGCGCAGCTTCATTCAAACCGGAGGACCCTTGCCATCCATCCCGTGAAGACTTTAACGAGTCTTTCCTCTACCACGACAATACATACTATGCAGCACCATGCTCCCCTCGGATACCCGACGCCTCCCGCATCACCGGCCTACGATACCTTCAAATGTGGCAACAACCAGCAGGCTGCTTATTCCCGATCTTTCCAGCCAAGATGCGTGCCTCTTGCCCCTGAGCAGAGGTTAGGGAGACTCCTCGAGGGAAAGCTGCAGTTGACCGAGATCCTCGGAACTGGTGCCTATGGTGTCGTCTACTCGGCCTTCGACATCAAGACTGGGGTTCGGTACGCAGTCAAGTGTCTGAGCAAATTCAACGCCGACGGTACTCCCTTGGAACGCCGACAGGTCGCTTACCAACAGCGAGAGATCAAACTTCACTACCTGGCATCCGCGCATCCCAATGTCGTGTCCATGCTGAAGATTGTGGACGACCCCGATTGCATCTATGTCATTCTGGAATACTGCCCCGAGGGTGATCTGTTCCTGAACATTACGGAGCTTGGCCAGTACGTGGGCAAGGATGAGCTGTCACGGAAGGTCTTCCTCCAGATCCTGGATGCCGTGGAGCACTGCCACAAGTTGGGCGTCTACCACCGTGATCTCAAGCCCGAGAATATCCTGGTCACTGACAATGGAAACACTGTCAAGCTGGCCGATTTTGGTCTAGCGACAGCGGATGACCGCTCCGAGGATTACGGCTGTGGTTCAACCTTCTACATGAGTCCTGGTATGTACATGTACACGTGTCTTCTTGAAGGGCAAGCACGATGAAGACGACGGATTGAACTAATCATCAACTCTTTTTGCAGAATGCCTGGACGCCTCAACACGGAAGCCTTACTACATGTGCGCCCCCAATGATGTCTGGTCGCTTGGAGTGATCCTGGTAAACCTGACTTGTGGACGCAACCCATGGAAACAGGCCTCGTTCCAGGACTCCACCTACCGCGCGTATATTCGGTCACCGGATTTCCTGAAGTCGATCCTTCCACTGACGGATGAGCTGAACGATATCTTGGGTCGAATCTTCAACCCGAACCCCGAGCTGAGAATCACGCTCCCCGAGCTTCGATGCCGCATCATGGCATGCTCCCAGTTCACCGTGCCCGCTGCCCCAGTGGCGCCAGCCCAGCTGCAGCAACAACCACCGGCTGTGCACCATATCCCCGAATACGTTAACGACGAGGACGTCATCGTCGATGACTACGAATACGACTCGCCCCTCTCTCCCGCCAGCACATCATCCGATGAAGGCTCCCTCACCTCGAGCGGATCTACCATTGATGACCTGGATGACGAGGACTTCATTCAAGATCAGCAAGACGTACACATTGCGTTCAACCCTGCAGCTTACGAGCCGGAGGATGTGGGAGACCACGGAATGTTCCACGGCCATGGCATGACTACGCCGTATGCTGAGCATGTGCCGATCCCCGAACCTCGCCAGGTTCAGGCACAGCCCTTGGCCTGCCAACAGCTGCCTGCTCCCACCCAGGCTCTCCCGCCTGTGCATGTTCCATGCCAGCCAAAGTCATTCTTCCCACTGTGGGACGTGGTCAGATACGTTCAACAGGTTCCCATGATGCAGCATCCCGTGGCATTCCAACAAGTTTCTTTTATGCCTTCTTTTCAAGGCTGCTACTAAAGTCTTCCATCGGGTCATTCCAAATCTGACTGACTGGTTGGTCAACCACTCATCACGTTTATATTTGCGTGTGCATCACGCGTTTCCACGCCAAGTTTGAAGATGTTGGGAAAAAAAAAAGCTCTCCCCCCCTCGCATGTTCACGAAATCAAGAAAACTTCCGACTACGGGATCCTCTACACTCATACCTTTTTCTTCTGCCGACGTGCAAAAATCCAGCGTGGCGTTCACAAAATTTTCTTCCCCAAAAGGTGATAGAAGGGCCGTCTTGCTTTCAATTTCGAAAGATTACCTTTGCAGGGCCTGGACCCTTGTTCGGCGCGACTATCTTCCACGTGTTCTTGTTGAATCAAAGCGAAAGCCAATTTTCTTCTTCTTTTTCTTCGTTATTTTTTTGTTTCTGTGTTCGAACTGAGATGGGATTACGGCCGCAACACCTTTTGACGACAAATCAATATATTTTAATCAGTGCCTCTTTATCGGGATGGGCATGGTGACACTCGCTTGGAGACGAAATCAGGCATACTTGTCTCGGGAACACTTGTTTCTTTCTTGGCGGCGCAATCTAGGGAACCGGGGTTCTGGGAGTGAAATTTATTTATCCATGTGTTGGGGGGCAACAAACACGGTGTTGGGTTTTCTTGATTGTGAGATACGATAGAAGCAAGGACCGGGCTCCAAAGGCCTGCCTTTCAGACGCCATGGAAGAATTTTGGCGTCAGCACACATGTTTTTACCTGTTATTTGGGAGAGAATAGGGTTGGGCCATTCTAGTTAGACTAGCGCGTCCAGGAGACGAAGATGAAAAGATTATGTCACCACACATCTATCTGACTGCACGATTTGTGACTTGACTTTGATGGGCGGGTCCATACGGAGTACTGACTGGTGATTACGGATCCGTAGTTTGGGATAGATGAAGACTTGCTACTCCGATGCCCTGGTTCGAATTCCACTCATGGGGCGAAACGAAATTGCTTACCCGACAAAGGGCCCCAGAAAGCGGATACAGGCGTTATGCCAAGGCATCAATTCCCCATATCTACGGAGTTATCCAACATGCCCATGTCCCATCCCATCCCTTTGACAGTGATAAGGCACCAAGCTGGGTCACGAATAGGCTAGTGAACCAATGACGAAGGTCAATCAGGTCCTTGATTTATGTGGGAACCTCACCATGATAGAAGTCCCGACAATTGCCAAAGGCACAAAGAGGGACATTGCGACCCTCGCGGTCGGATAGCTATGAGGTGTCGTGACCTAGCTGGTGCCTTGCATATACATTGTGACTGTTAGGGATTCATTGTCGGCCAGGCTAAAACTGAGCTTGATGAGTCTTGTGGGAGCGTAAACCCACGTCGTGTTGTCTTAAGAAAATGAATTAGAGTGGTACGGACTGCGGACGTATGTATGTAGAGAGAGATTAACTGGGTGGACAAGCTGGACTGAAACGAAGGCGGGTCTGGAGAAGTGACTGACGAGATGTTGAATGCGGAAGTACGGAATGGAGGATGGAGGATGGAAGATGGAATCGCGATGGAAAAGGCAGGCTACATGCATGGAATCGCGATGGAAAAGGCAGGCCAAGTAGTGATGGGATCGGACACTTGCCTAGCTGGGAGGTGAAAATATTCCATGGAAGTGGGATTTTCTTTTTATTGATAAAAAAAAAAAGTCCGACCTCGCGTACGCCGTGCTCGCCCCGCCTTTGGGCCTTGGCGTTGCGGGAAAAGAAAAAAAAAAAAGGATGCGTGCATCTGCGGCCAGTGCCCACTTTGTCCTTGCTGTCCACTTTCTGTCTTCTGTCTTCTGTCTACTTGGCACTTGGTACTTTCTGGCTTTGTGTGTGGTGATGCCTTTTTGGTGTTGGCATTGATTGGCATCGGCACTTTTGCAGTCTGTTCCTGTCGTTCCTGTCGTTTTGGAGACAAACTTGGGACGCCGTCTTTTTTCGAGAAATGCCGGTCGGTACACGGCGTACACAGTACTGCTTTTAGAGTCGAGGGCCACGAACCAGGTCCGCCCCCAAGTCACCGGGAGGTCAAGTCACAACATGCTCATGCCATGTGGCTCGGTCACAGTGACGATGCCTGAATCTCGCACTATCTTGACGGATGGACGTCCCGTCCCCATGGTTTCATTCGTACGACGTCGAACTTGGTAGACACGACGTGGAATGGAGGGGGCCCGGGCCAAAGACGAGGAAAAGGAGGAAAAGGTATGAACAGAAACCCGCGCTAGTTTCTGCAACATGTTAAGTCGTATGGAGCCAACCAAGCTCTGGAGAAGAAGAGTTTGCATACATGGCATATACTTGCACGGACACGTCTCGACATGGCAGGGGCATTAGTGCTGGGTTTTCTTTTTCTTCTTCCTCACCCCTGGGCATAACATCCCGGGCCTATTGTTCTTTCTTGGCTGACGCGCCTTGGTCTGTTTCTAGCAGCCAATTAAGTACATGGCGATGATATGTAATCAACAACCAACGTCATCGACATGTGTCCTCCGTGTCAAATACCGAGGAGTGGTATTACCGAGTACGCGAGGACCGTGCTCTAAAAAAAACGCAGGACGGAAACTGACTTGAGGCACATGCGGGAGCGAATGCGTGACATGCATCATGCCATGTCCGTCCTTGACCGCGTTTCTCCTTTGCCGTTGCAGCTGCGGCTGGTTTCTTCCAAGTCAAATTGCCACGTAGCTCACACACTCCAACAGCCGTGGTAGCATCGCAGGGACGGCGGGGACACTGCATCTGCATCGGGCGGCCTTGGCCTTCCCCTTCCCGCAGTCATGTGTACATATGTACATATCAGATGCATGTCATTTATCATCACCCACGCACCCTTCGTCCAGCTGACCGACCATTTGACAGGAACAACTGGAAACAACGCAGCAACGGGTGCATCTCGCCCTGCCGCTGCATGAGCCCAACCAAGGCAGTCGAGGCAGTCGAGTCAGTCGAGGCAGTCGAGGCAGTCGAGGCAGTCGAGCTCACGGATGTTGGGGGCCAACTAGCCGTGTCTCTCATTGTCTCTCATTCACGCAGATTTGTCTTGCTGCGTGAACTTGGAAAGCAGAGAAAGCGAAGCAGCAAACTTCCTCCCATCTTGTACGTTTGACCGCCCGACACCAACCACCTCGACGTCGATGCCGTCTCCCGGCGGCCCGAGGAAGGGGGGGGCATCGCCATTGCCTCACCGGGGCGTCTTCCATCGCAACTCTCCGCACGACTTCAACAAACAACGCAGTTACAGTTGCAGTTGCAGTTGCAGCCGGTCCCGCCGCTGACACGCAAACAGCATGGCTCACATACCACGCGGCCGTCCATGTGTTCGGATCTCACCATGGATCTCACACTCATGACCAGCAGCAAGCCCACGGCATATCTCGGTGCAACCTCATTCCAGAGCACCACTTCCAGCAAGAAATCGTAGACGCAAAGACCCGTCATGGCGTTGTCGCCTGCAAGGCTGCACACAAGGATGACTTTTTCTTTTTTGTGGTTTTTTTTTCTGCGCAAAACTCTAAACATGGCTTGCCGGAATATCCCCGTAGTACCGGCCTAGGACATACGGAAGCTATCGCATTCCTCCCAAAAGCGGGTTGGGGGCCAAGGTGGAAACGTTAAAATCTGTGACGGCGCACATGAATGTCTGTGTTTACGTGGACAGCCGCTTCTTGAGATCTGATTGATAGAGTTTCCAGAGGCAAGCGTCGGGCATTTTCGGACAAGAAGACCGTAGATGTGACTCCTGCATGGGTGTTTTTCATCACCGACCGGCACGCCAACTTGTCCAAACCCCGAGCTAACGTCCAGTAAACTCTAAAGCATCAATCGCCGAGTTCATCGATTCATTCTACGAATACCTACCTAGCCCTTGATCTTTCCTCACCGGAAATGGCCACCATTTGCGCCCCCCCGGACACAGACCGTAGGGCGAGGCTTTTTGCGCACGGAGCTTCGGACTAGTTCTAGTGGTGATTGGAAAAAAAAAAAAGGTAGGCGCCTCTACGGAAGGGATCCCTGCTTAGTTTACGAGATGGGTATGTGACGGGTGATGAAAGTCGGCTTTCCGATTACGCAACGGCGTGAGGGTTGTGTACTTGATGGTCACGCCAACGTGCACGGCTCGAATAGAGGGATGCTCTCTTTTCACATGCGCACTCGAATCATGTTCAGTTGCGCATTCGGGCAAGTCAAGGTGCTATCATGGCGACAGACAAATTGGCTTGAAAGGAATTCTTTCTTATTTCGCTGCTTCTCTGGTACTTTTCTCTCACGTGTTTAGTTTAGTCTCGCGATGAGTGTTCCTCTTACTATGATTGTACAAGCGGCTTACTTCTCTCGTACTTTTCTCATCACAAGTGTTTGTTCGGTCTCGCGATGAGTGTTCCTCTTACTATAATTGTACAAACGGCCATCTTGGACCGTTGCTCCGCATGATAAATGCCGTTCGGTGACATCTTGGTCCGGATTTTGGCCAAAGAAGATTGTAAGTTGTGAGCGGCTTCAGTGATTGAGCGTGGGCAGGCAGTTGAGTTTATGCGTTGAAAGCGGGAAGAATGATAAGCTTTATAATACATGGATATGTTGAAATGTATGCTCATTCCTTTGACGTGCTAGTCATTAGTTCTGTCCTTTTGTATAGAGACCAGATGCACTATGCGCTGAGATGGGAGGTTCAATGAGATTCAATGTGAGGTTCAGTGAGATTCATGAGATTCATGAGATTCATGAGATTCATGAGATTCATGAGATTCATGAGATTCATGAGATTCATGAGATTCATGAGATTCATGAGATTCATGAGATTCATGAGATTCATGAGATTCATGAGATTCATGAGATTTAACGAGATTCAACGAGATTCAACGAGATTTAATGAGATTTAACGAGATTTAACGAGATTTAACGAGATTTAACGAGATTTAATGAGATTTAATGAGATTTAACGAGATTTAATGAGATTTAATGAGATTTAATGAGATTTAATGAGATTTAATGAGATTTAATGAGATTTAATGAGATTTAATGAGATTCAATGTGAGATGTAACACAAGACACTACATAGAATAGGTACATTCAAAAAGCAATTGTACAGTCATTCGAATTAACAACTTTACCTTATAGGCGACTTAAATCAAGTCCAACGGAATTTCACATCAATCACGTCAATTTTCTGACCCACTTTTCGTTCAAACCCCGAAAAGATGAGCACATCTGCCTCAAGATTCAACAGTCATGAAATACAACGCGTAGACTGAACGCCCTTGAGCTCTATGCACTCTAGCTTCAATCTGCGACGCACTGGAAACAAATTAAGGGGACGCTCAGCGTCGTCCAATAATAGCAGAGAATCATGGCTCGTGAGAATGCTCATTTGAGATGAGTTGTCATTCTTGCCCAGCGTCCCCCTCCGGACCCTGAATGCTATATCCGTAGCCGATCAGTGTTGCAAGCGACATGAACCAGTCATACTTCTCGGCACAGTCTTCTTCCGAAAGCTCGAGCCAGCACTGCATTACACACTTCCAAGAACTTGTCAAGAAGGGGGGGAAGAGGTGCAATGCTTGACCCTCCCTGTTGGAGTTTGACATCTTCCTGGATAGAACGAGATGTGACATTGGCGACGAGTTCACCGTCCTCGGCTTGCACCCTGCACTCCAATCTCACGGCTGCCCGGAAAAGTACCGCGTTCGCTGTTCGTGTCCAGACTTTTCAAATATCACCGGCTGGGATGTCGAGCCGGCACAATGCTGCTCACAGGATGGACATTGACTGGCTGAACGGCCAAGTGCAAACGATCTCACCGGAAGAAACCCGTCGCCAGATCATCATTTTGACGCACCACAGTCACACAACTTCGCCCGAAGCCAATAGTCCGTGACATATGACATGTGGAGGATTCTCGCAACGTCTCGAGAGTGCTTTTGTGACCAATCTTCCATGGCGAAGCTTGCTGGAAGTCTCTGGCTGTCAAGGTATGGGGGTTCGGTCACACCCATCATGACTGCGACCTCGTTACCAATCAGAGAGGGTATGGCCGCGAGGGTATATTCGATTTTGAAGCAGGCAAAGTTCTGACCCTGCGGTTGAAACGTCGAGTGGTTCGTGAAGCAAGCTACAGTTGATCCTGGAAGTCGGCAACAAATGCATGGTTTTGAGGCCCAATCTGATGTGCTTTGACATTCCTAGCATCTTTTTGGCACCTTCTTCCAAGTCCTGAAATATTGCCGAGTCGGAAGTGTTCGTTTCAGCAGGGGTGGGATATGAGCCAAGGTATGCTGGTTTCATGATGTGATATCGTCCATCATATAACTGAAAGTACGCTCGATAGTCCGCAAACAAATCCAGTAGCCATGTTAATGATCACTGGGACCCCTACACCAACACCGATCTTGACGGCAAGCAATGCGAATTCACAATGACACCCTTCTTTGAGCAAATTTGTTACATCAAACATGCAGCAAGGCCGCCAATAGCCTGAAGTTGCATAACGAAATCGAATGGTATTGGCCCTGGCGCATGAATTGACCCGAGCGGTTGGTATGGTGCTGCTGGGGTGGCGTCTATGTGTCCATTGTCTGCAACTCTGCAGATCCTGGTTGATTGGCTGATGCCAAGCACGAGGCACTCTTCTTGAATAGCCTGCGATGGCTTGTTGGCAGGACCAGAACATGGCCAAGTACGTCGTCGATCTGTGGCCGTACAAGCAGGCTTGGTTGTCCACGATGCCAAGGCGGGTGCAACTGCATCAATTTGAACAGAGCTTAGCCATGCGCCAACTACGTCGGTGACAGTAGGGCGGAATCGCGGACAATGGCGCGGAAAAGCCATCTTTTATATTGATGTGACTTGACGCAAGTGTATCCTATCCGTATCCCCCCAAGAAGGAACAACTTGAAAAAAAAGAAAAAGAAAAACAAGCTTCTTAATGACTGGAAAGCTTGCCCGGCGCGTGCTCATCTTGCTCAACAGGGCCTATCTCGGCATCGCTTTTTTCCAGTCCCAACTGATTCGTGTCCCAGCCGTGGCTCTCAAGAAAGGCTCGGAATCTTTTGTCTTCCTCTGCGATAGTGTCTTGGTCTATGTTGGGAATGAAGAAGAAAGCCACGGCAGCGGACAAGATGCACAAGCTAGAGGCGACCCAAAAGGGATACTGAGCTGACTCGACCGTGCCCTCACCCCCAGCCGCCTGAATATATGGAAACACCAAGGTGCCGACAAAGGCACCAGTCTTTCCAATGGCCGATGCGATTCCATAATATCGGCCCCGGACACCAGTGGCGCACGTCTTGGCAGCCAAAAGACCAATATTATTGCCGGGACCGAGCTCACCAAGGGACAAGAAGATACCATATATAATGGCAAAGCCAGCGATGTGTGTCTTGATCTTTGAGTACACGCCGGCCATGATGAAGCCGACGATGGATTGGACTACAACGCCGCCAATCAAGGTGTACTTGGGTCCGACCCAATCAGATACAAAGGCACCGAGGATCGTTCCGGGAAGGTAGAACATGTTAATGACAGTATTCCATCCAAAAACAGTCGTGAGCGGAGCCTCATCGCCATAGATTCCTTGAAGAATATCGCTCGAATAGATGCCAAACGCGTAAGTGCTGAAATCATATAGCGCCCAGATGAGACTGACGCAGAGAAGGCGCCACCAATAAAAGCGTAGAACGAGAGAATAGGGCGTGTTCTTACGCATTGACTCCTTTGCGAACTCCAGGGGCTCCTTCAACCTCAACCGCATAACGAGGAGAACAAGAGGGAAAACAACACCTATACCTAGACTGGTACGCCAGATGGTCTCAAGATGGCTACTATGACAAGCAGCAGCAACGACATCTATGTGAAGTCAGTTGGTTCATTTGAGAGCCACGGGTAGGCTGTGGCGCCAGTGACAGCCCCTTCCAGACTTACAGGGAACAAAGGCACCAAAGACGAAGCCCCAGTCGATCATAGTGTTGGTGAACAAGATGAACCATCGATTACGAGTACCTTTCTTAAGCTCGCCAGTAGATTCTGCGCACCCGACGCTGCCAGCAGGGTATTCACCTTGAGATGTTGTGTTAGCTTGTATCACAGGGTGCGGGAGATTGGACCAACCTCCGATGCCGATACCAACGAAGAATCGCCAGGCTACCAACATGTTGAACAAGCCAATGGCTTCACCCTTGTAGTATGAACCAGTAGCTAGAGCGGTGAAAACAATGAGGATCACAGTTGATACCATAAGAGAATTGGTTCGGGACCAGTGATCGCAGGTAAACCCAAAGAACAGCTGTCCGACGACTGTGCCGGCAAAGGCAATGTCGGCAACATATTTGGCGGCACTCGAGTTTTTGTACACGGTCTTGTATTGCAGTTTCAGAATTGTGTTGACAGAACCGATGACCTATCGACGTGAACGGTTTCGGTCAGCCAGTTCCATTCGGCACCCAAGCAAGTCATTGTTCAATAAAGAAAACTGACATTATTGATGTAGCCGTCTGAGAAAAGACCAGCACCGCAGGCAAAGACAGGCAAGACAGCCTGGAAAAACGACTTGCGCTGCAGTGTCGTCTCAAGAGCTGGTTCTTCCTGGGTCTCCGGGACACGACTGTCCTCAGAGTCCCCTTTCGAGCGACCAAACATGGCGGATATTGAAATGCCCGTGGAAAATTAAATGCTCGTGATCAAAGGCCTTGGCCAGGCGCCATCATTCGCGAGGGGCGAGATGAGTCCAGTACTAGATCCTTATGGCTGCCCGAATTTATCGGCATCATAGGCGCAGGGAAACCTTCGGTATCGTATCCGCCCGGGCTAACTATTATCCGCTTCCGGCTTTTTTTTCTAACCGACGATTTGACTGACTGACGATTTAACTGACTGACGATCTGATTGACTGACTGACGATTTAAAAATTTCTTAACCAGTGGCCGAAGAGTATCTCGTATCTTACTAATTAGAAGAGACGTCTCCACAGGATAACCTTATTTTAATAAAGGGAAAGCAGGAGGCTTCGCTCCACTCTCTTGCGTTCGCTTTGCACGCAAAACGCAGGCAAAGCTCCGCTTTCCCTGATAAGTGGGTTTTAAAGATAAAATCAGGAAAAGCGGCTAATGCACATTTAATTTTTGACGGATGCGCGTTTAGTTATTACCCATACTCCTATAGATTTATTAATAGGGAAACCCCATATATGGGAGTAAAACCCCTATTACCTCTTTTTTATTCTCCATTTTCATATTAGTACCACGCAGGGGGTTGTACTGTAATCTAAGGTCCAGGTCCGTATTCGCTCCACTCAATGGCCTTGACGGACTTGTAACAGTCGGAGGGGAGGACATGCTGGTGGCTAGGCTTAAACTCATGGGGTAAATACGCTGATCCCTCATCTGGAACATCTAGTTTGGCGCACTCAGGCAGTAGGCGAACAGGAACGCAGCCCTGAGGAATATTATGGAAAGTACCCCGAGTGTCCGTAGTAGTGAGAGCCAGCTTAAAAACAATGACGTCCCTATCCTTATATAGAGGCGACTTCTCCTTGCAAGCGACCCAGGCCTCTGCGTGTAAGAAAGCGTATTTCTCGGTGGGGGTTTTCAGGCTAAAGCCAACATCTGCGGCGCCCTCAACAAGGTAAGCTGTTCGGATAGCCAGGTGGTCGTCTATGGGGTCAAGCCTGATCCCTGAGCATGCTGAAGTGAAACTTTCAGTAAGGACCTGGATATATTCATTGGCTGTAGTGGTGCCGTTTAGGTAAAAGGTAACAGCCTTGGTCACGTCCGTAGTCTGTCCGATAAGATCGTGGCCCTTATGTTCGGTTGGGATGTGGGAGATGTAGGTGTTTTCGATGGAGTCGAAGTCTTTGGAGGGTTGGAGGGTTGGGTGAGATGGACCACGAGGCGGAAGGCGTCAGCCTGGTCCAAGGATGGGTATGAATCTGATGGGGTAACGGCCGCGGCGGCAAGACCTAGAGCAGCGGCCAAGACGTACATGTTTAACATGTTGGCTGGCGGACTGTGTCAGTTCTGTGTCGGTTCTGTGTCGGTTGGATATGATGAAGTAAGCAAATAAGCTAATTGGGACCTCGAGCTGCTGCTAAAGAGATGAAATCAAGCAGACTCGCGGCCTGGACGTTGTTCTTATAAAAAGTCGTGCATGCCACATAAGGCCCTATTTAGCCAGTCAATTATTCAGTTAGGCTCTACTCCGTGATTAGCCTATATAGTAAATGAATGAGAGGATTAATACGAAGTACTATTATTAGGACAAGCATAATATTGATTACGCGGCTTTAACTAATAAGTGCGCAAACACGTACGTCTGTAGTAGCGATTTTTTACGTGCATCTGCCGGTAGTGCCAATCCATTAGAACAACCCGCCCACAGTCTAACCCCGGAATGATTTTAAAATAACTACAGTGGGTCCCGGCAATTCCAAAGCAGCACTATTAACGCGACCAGTACGGAATACTCCGTAATATTGAGCGCTGGTTTTTCAGGAGCTTACCGCAATAACCGTCTCCCCGTGATGATCTGACTGTCATGCTATTCTCAACAACACCCCCCTGCCGAGCGTGGCCGGGGGAGCCTATGCAACAAAGACGCTTCTCGAAGCCGCCTAAACAGTCACATCAACCTCCACTTGGCCGAATTTCGATTTCAGATGATGTTTTGACGTTTTTTCAGGTGCCCGATGGTACTTTTATGCACGAGAAATCGGCATGGTTGCTTCAAGTTAGTGGGGGAAAGCGGCTGTGTCTGTTTTCGCATGTCTGGTAGTGTCGTGATAGCATAATGGAAGTGGGCATGGGATATTCTTTGCCTGGCGAAATGTGTGACTAAAAACCTAATCAGTCAGTCTTGGAATTGAATTCAAAATGTGAACGCACGGAAAAGTTTTAGTTTTGTCCTAGTCTCAATGGCAGCTGTCACCAATTGTCATACAGCTGACAGATGCATCTCGGCACCTGGCAACTTGCCGCCATCTGAACCTCACTTTTTTGAGCCGTGGAAAGACCTCTGACTGTTTCCATGGGCTGTTGCACTACTGCATTCTCGTTTGGCTTTGCTCAAAGCAGCAACGTTCCAGGCCAACATGACAAACAGCAATGACTCTCGCGGGACCCCAGTTGAAGTAAGAAGCCCTGCAAACACGGAAGGAACTATGTTGAGAGCACAGAACTCCCCCGGGCTCGACGAAATCACTGAAAGGCAAGATGTCTTGATGCCCGAGCTGCGCATCCTGGAGGTGATTAGGACCATTGGACCAGGAAAAGCAGACGACACAATCGAGGCTGATATGAGCTCGCATGCAAACGAAAAACCCAGTGCGACGCCTTCGCCGCGGGGGATCTCGGGCCACGAAGAAGCCGAAGAAGCCAAGCCAAGCAGCTCAGTTCATGAACTAAATATTTGCGAGAGCCAAGAGATCCCGAAATCAAAGAGTGCGAGCACCCTCATGGGCTTGGAACCCATGTCTAAGAAGGCTCGAAAGCGTGCGTACCAGAAACTAGAAGAGGAGACAGAAGGGTATCTGAAGGACTGGATTCCTACCTGGATTTCTAATGTCAAGAAACGGGTTAGTTCGACAAAGCCGAGTCGAGGACAAGACAACGTGAAATCCCTGAAAGAGTCCAAGCCATCATCAAAGCCCCCAAAAGCGCCCGCGGCACCGATGGCACCGATGGCACCGATCATGCCCTCGGTTGTCGTTGAAACCTGGGACAAACTTCCCAAAACTCGAGTCGAAATTGACTCTGCGCTAAAACTCAAAAGTCGACGAAGCGACTATGAAGACGTCGATGGTTCAACTGAAGAGGGTGCGGCGCCCGCTGAAGGCAACCCCGAGTTGCCGGGAAAACGACAAGGTCTACGACCGAAACGAAGAAGCCTTTTGCGTCTAGCTCAAAAGGCTGGCCGTGACACTATCACAGGCCCAGGAGCCGCCGATAAGGTGTCTGCATCTGAGGCGACCCCATTCAAGCCGTCTCGACCAGGCCGGCCCAAGGGCCGAACAGTCGTAGATGGGAGACGCGGCGTTATCAGAGCGAGGCGCGGCGCACAAGCGGCAGCTTACGGAAAAGAGGCAGAGAGCGTCAAGGGAAAAACCAAAGCACATTGTCCGACGTTGGTGCATAGTGTTCATGCTACAAAACCCGCATCACGAGGTGGTGCGCGAGGGAGAGGTCGGCCACGAAAACGAACCGCAATTTGAAGACCAAGGTTTATTTTGCGACCGCGAGTCTCCCGATACCGAAATCGCTGACTCAATTATTAACATTATTAGCTTGGCTCAATTGATCCGGTGCTCCTTCTCGCAGAGCTGAAATATCGTACCGACATGTCCTTATCGTTGAAGCATTGCTCGAGAGGTGGAAAAAAACATTGCTGTTCTTTCGAACGTTCTCAGGAAGCCATGGTTTTCAAGACGTTGGTTGAGGTCAGTATCGTCTGGCTGTGAGGATGGAAGGCAGCGATCTCTGCTATCGATGGTTGCGTTACGAAGGTCAACAATGCAAAGGAAGCCCAAGTGGCGACGTGCCTAGTACTTTTCTCAATTAAACACAGTGAGCACCTCCGATCCTATTGCATGTATATAGTGTTCCATCAACCAAACTCAAGCAAGCAAATGGCTGCAAGTGAGAGCTAGACGAAAACCATTGACAGATATTTAAACGCGGCTCAGTCCCAGTGGTAGACACAGTAATTGCACCAATTTCATATGTCCAAAGTCCAAGTGTTTGGTCTTACGAAGCCGCTAGGATTTCTCAGAAATATCGTGTCGCCAAGAAGCTATAGGTTATTCGTAAACCACGGCAAAAGACTCTGCGACTCCGAAGGCCTACCTCAGCTGCTTCTGAGCATCATGAACTTGGACAGTTTCGGGGCTCAAACGCCCGAGACGTTGGATCAGCATCTGTATTGGAAGGGTCTTTCCACCCACCCTGAGCCCTCATTTGAGCTATTGCATTTGAGTCTGCTAAGCAGTGTGCGTGCAGAGTTCGACGGAACGGAATGTGCTGGCGGGCTAAATCCCGGAACGGCAGGTTGAGAAGGTTTATTCAAGTATGTATTTACAGTTGGAGCCAGCTTTGTAACCAAGGTGACGAAGTGTTGGCCAGAACCATTCTCCCGTCGAGAAAAGACCTGTCTCGGGACGAGACGTAGGCAGATTTTGCACAAGTTCACTGCAGAGGCTCTTGATCTAATGATTGAAATGAATGGTGAAATCCGTAGGTTTGATACCTATGCCGTAGAGGCAGTTCATGTCACAAGCTGTGCATTGCGTAGGCTGCGTTTGTCGTGTTGTCGTGTTCGGCTACCGCCGTTTGCCTGTCCTAGATGACTCGTCAATACCCTGCGAAGGGGGGGAAACTGGTGTCAGATCGTGTCAGATGGCTTCAACCAAGGCAGTGTAGTGTGTTTGTCTTGCAACAGTGTCTTCGCTCTAAATACAAGGCGACAGCATCTGAACAAACCGAACAAAGACTCAAACGTCAGTTCACAGCCGAAAAGGCCGTCTCCGCTATGAACACTTGACGTGAAATTGTTGCAATTTTCGGTCACGCATTCCGTATGTATGTATTCGGCTATCGGGCTTTGTTAAGTTCTCGCTAGATGCATTTGTCGTAGCTGGCCCGCGGGCTTACACTGAGCACGTGTTTTGTCATCTGGACTCTAGCATAACCACCACCGCCTCCCTCGCTCTCAACACCATTTCCAAGTATATCCAACCCTCACTCAAGACATGACTTTATCTTACTCGCTGAAGCATTCTTATCCACACACTCTGGTGTCGAGACTTGACCGCGCGTTCGAATCTCTCCCGCCAGTCGCTGACTTCACTGCTCGCCGGGCCCTTGCATTTCAGTCACCCCCCCCCTTCCCCTCCCCATCCAACGGAAGCCAAGCCCAGCATGTCGATTCACTTCTTCACTGTCCGTGAAGCCCCATTTTTTACGCGCTTCTTCATTACGCGCTCGCCATAGCGAAATATTTCAGAAACCGTCATGAGTGTTGTCTTCTCTCTGTCAACACTCGTTGGGTGCACCCATCGCAGCTTCGCTTTTTTTCCCCATCTCCAATTGCTCGTCAACATCTTTTAATCATCACCGGATATCCATCGATCAAACTAAACTACACCTGTGTGTGACTCTGGATTTGGAGGACGTAGAAGATATGGGCTATCACGGTCTATCAAACGGGTTTTCTCGCCAAGAGACTGCTTCAAGTGGTGAGGGACCTGCTGATACTGACATTTGACGCTTTTTGGAGGATTCACTTTGTTGACCTTGTCTCCTTTTCCATTTATGGCAGATCATGTTCAACTCCCTGCAAAGCCGGGTTCCTCATCTACGCCATACAATAGGGGAGGTTGGCTCACCAACGTAGATATCCCAACCGGTTTTGAAGATCAGCAGAGGCTTCGCTCCAGCCTCTCCAATTGGGAGCAAGTACAGGCTGGCTTACGATCTATTACGAACGTTTCTCTCCCACGGCCAGTGGGGACCTCGAACTCGACTTTGACATCATCTCCGTCTTCTGTTCAGGATCCAAATGCACATCTCATAAGAATCAATCATGGCAACCTGCCCAGCCATCTCCAAGGACTCCAGCGTCAAAACATGAACAACACCAGCATCCCCGATGAGATCGCGAAGTCAATCCGCCAAATGACCTCCTCCAACGGACCCCTACAGCCGCATGCTCATCAACACCCCTCATCTGCCATGTTGAACATCAGTCCCTCTCGACAGCGCTCCATGCATGATCTGACCACTTCCATCCCACCCCCAGTCATCGCTCGTCCCAATTCGATCCCCATCAGCAACCCGGCGCGCTTCGTGCCCCCCGGTCTCGTGCCGTTACACCTCGTCAATGACCTCGGCAGCGGTCTTGACCTCCGGAAAGTCGCGTATAATACGTCAAACTTGTACGGCAATCTGCTTTGCAACCCCCTTCAGAAGAACGACCGCCACATGATGGCGGCGAACCTGGCGCCATCCCACCCGGCAGCCCCAAATGCCCATCCATATTCCGAACCAAGATTCGTCCCCATGCTGGCCATCACGCGTCCCGACAAGACAGGCAAGGACTTCACACCAGTCCCCCTCGCAAGCACCCAGGTAGCCTCGCTCAAGTTCTCGCCCCGATACCACGGCATGCACACCGAGAACAACGCCAGCGTGGAACATCTCAAGCCAGAGCAGAACTGCGCCCTGTGGCTGACCAACCTCCCGCCTGATGTCAAGGAAAAGGAACTCCTGGCAGCCATACGGAACGTAGGCCGCATCTACGCAACCTACATCAACTACCCCGACGGGTATACGCACAGCACCTCGGCCGCCAAGGTCGTCTTCTTCACGCCCGAGGCTGCGCAGAAACTCGTCGCGCATGCTACGCTCGTGAATCCAATGGTCATCCGAGGACACCACGTCAAGATTGCGCTGAACAGAATCAAGTATGCCAAGAGTAGCATGGAGAATGGCGAGTCGCGCGTGTTGATCATCACGGGGCACAAGGATTTTGTGAATGAGCAGAGCTTGACGGCATACTTTGAGGCCAGGTTCCAGTTTCAGATTGACGAGGCGCACACGCTGATCAGGCACAAGGAGCGAGCGGTGGTGGAGTACAAGTTCGGGAGTTATCGGTGCCAGGCACAGATGGGGATGAAGGCGCTGCTGCTGGATCGTCCTGCTGGGTTCGAGATGGTCGAGTATGGGGCGGATCCATGTGAGGTCGGGAGTGATGTGACGTCTTTTACTGTTGCTGGGGAGCGGATCCAGGGGAGGGGTTTGTTGGTCAAGGAACAGGGTGATTCTGGGTCTATGGATCAGTAGCCGGGCTGTACAGGTCGGGAGGAGAGAGACGTGCAATTTTTTTTTTTTTTGTGATGCCAGAGACATCGTGCGGGAACATTGAACCAAAAGGGCCGATGCGGAACATCGTGTTGGAACATTGAACAAAAAGGCCGATGTGGATTATGGACGGAATGTGCTCAAAGTAGAAAAGCACGCGAGCTTGTTTCGGTATCAATTGCTTGCTTTCATACATATATACCTCGCTCTCAGCTGAAAAAAAAGGTCGGCCTTTGTATTGGAAGAGTAGAATACGCATACAAGGCATGTTTTAATTTAAGGCAATGGAAAACGAGCAACAAAGCTCCATCTGGGCCTCTCAAGCAGAAGCACACTGCCAGGCGTCAACGCGATGCCAGCTTCCAGGATTGTCCAAAACACGCGACACAGCCTCCCGATTTCCACGACTCCCGTAACCAGAGTGATGGCGATTCCGCTTTGGGATTGGGGGGACCTCGAACAAATAAGTAATGTGACGGCAGTCTGGCTATATTTTTAAAAGATGACATTCACCTGGCCAATGTTGAGAAGGTGGGGGGGTGATGTCTTTCTGACGCAGCCAGGTTTAAGAGTTCAAACCATAACTCGCAGCCACCCACGATCCCATCGGCAACCGGGGAAGACGGCCCTTTGAAATGAAGTCTACGGGGTTGAAATTTAGGGATTTGAAAAAGAAAAAAAAAATCCGTCAAAGAGGCCCGTTCGTTACGAAAAGAATGACAAGTTCATCTACCAGCCAGACAAAAGAACCATCCTGGAAAGCTGGGGATTCTCCCACGGACCAATGCACCAGATAACCTTAAAACTTGCCACTGATGGCGATCTGCGCTTATTAACATGCAAGTCCGGCCAGGTAGAAAGGGGTATCGTGACGGTGGGAAAGATGGACATGCGTTGGATAGCATCGCAGCGAAATGTTGCACAAGTTCATGAACGGGACCTGGATTCCCAGTACTCACTCACTTCACTTCTCTTGGGGCATCGAGGATCTGTTTTTCTCACGACCAGGTTTCAACAAAGAGCCTGGCATGGCTTCCTGGTCGGCTTGACCAAAGTAAGTTTGACGGTACTGCGATTTAGGCTTCTGACCTGCGAGATGCTGCAGACGTGAAGTCAAAAGTAGAAAGCATATCCAAGACAAGACGTGGCTCTTCTGTCGTCTCCTGTATAAGTAGTGCCAACGAGAACTTCCAAAAACCCCCTTTTTTTCCAGTCCCCCAGAAGCCAGATAGTCCCAATCCATCAAATCCATCAAACGACCTACCGAACAGCTCGTTGTGCAGTACTCTACTCTTCAAAACGCTTCCAACGAGCAAGTTAGTACGAAACATATAAACTTTGCCGATGGAGCAACTCGCGCCTGATCACCGAGAGGACCAATGGCAGAGATATCTGGCCCGACATGATCTACAATCCCTCTGGACATGTGTATACGAAACAGAACAGACCAAGTACGGACCTATTGTCCAAGGCCTTGAAGCCGAAGAGGACAAAAGAAGAAGGATGGAACAGCGAATAGTGCAGGACCAAGAGTGCTGGGCCACAAGGAGCAGATACTTCTCGCTCAAACGCCGTCGACGATGCCAGGATACCTTGAGGGAGCTTTCTCTGACTGCCGATATGGTCCAGCTGGCCTGGGCGGAGCGCTCCAACAACAACACCGCCTTCCAAACCAGCATGAAACGATATCAACAGAATGGCGGCAGGTTTGCCAAGCGTTTCAAGATACGACTCGGTGACTTGGGCGACGAGGACGCACGAGAGCTAGATGTTCATAGAACATTCTACAACTCGAGGTACTACTTCGGACACACTGGCGGAAAGTACATTTTCCGCCACGGCACCAAAGGGAGCAGCGCCCATCCCATATCGAGCTCCTCTGGGGCCGTCTCCGCACCATCCGAACCCTGCTCGTGGCAAAACCCGTGCTGGGACAGTCTGCTGCAGGTCAACGAGGACGAGCTCCAGCAAACCTACACGTTTTGCGGAGTCGTGCCAAGGACCATGAAAGAGTACGGCGCCAGGTTTCGAGTAATCTGCCCAAAGGTCGTCCAGATGCTCGGGAGTCTCGTCACATTCGGCGACCCGGTCAGTGAGGCGCGGATTCGTTTCCAGCTCGCGAAATACGCGGACACGGACATTTCCCACGCCCAGCTCGTCGACCTACACGACAAGTGGGTGCAACGGATTTTCGACGACGGGCCAAAGCGCCGATGGGCTCGGGACAAGACGAAGACTCATCCTCTCATTCTCGAGTGTGCATTCCTGATTGTCACCATCGGTGCCCTCGAGCGCGGTTTCGAGATTTGCATGGCACATCTGTTTCGCACTCTGCAGCTGGCCACGGGGATGTCAGGCCACGACATGACGGACGCGTATACACGGATAGTATCTCGAGAAGCCTTTGACGAGCTACTGCACAAGCGCAACGTTGAAAACTGTCTTTTGTTCAGCGGTGAAGTACAAGAGGTATGTGACCGGACCCCTTGTTCTGTTTCTTCCCCCTTTCCACATTTGGCAAGTTGCGGGAATAATCTTATTCCGGGCCATTGTGAATCCATTGGCCCCCCCCCCCAAAAAAAACATCCGACGCGACCGAAAGCTAACTTGTTTCCCAAAGAATATTCACCACTTCTTCAAGGATTGTCGGTTCGAATCCGACCCCGTGCATCCCCTCAATCGCTTCAATTGCCTCAACGTGGAGTCGACATTGGCCAAAGTAGACGACCTCTCACAGCTGGACGATAGCGACACAGAATCTTCAGACTCTGAGCTGTCGGATCCCCCCGAGACCGAGACGGAAGACGCAGCGAGTGACGCCGCCGCCGCCGACGACGAGGAGGAGGAGAAGGAGGAAAGTAGCGACTCAGACGCCAAGCACACGTCTCGCGTCCCTTCTACAAACGACGGCTCAAAACGCAGCAGCCGCACAGCTACGTCGGACCGCCCTGGCAAGCGACGGCGCAGACTCTCCCAGGAATCCTACAAAGCCCCCCGACCCCGAGGCTGCTAACAAAACACACACAATCAATGGCCTCGATCCTCTCCCTCCGGGGCCTCTTTGGCGGCTCGCAACCCCGGCCAAGCAGCCTCCCCGCCACCACCGCCCGCAACCTCTTCTCGACCTCCTCCACAGCCATGGCGCGCGTTGCCCCCAAACCCGCCCCGGGGGCCAAGCCCGTGCGGAAGAATCGCGCGGCCCCCAAGTCGGAGAACTTCTACCGCATAAAGACTCTCAGGCAGAACATGTTCTCGCCGGCTCCGCCGCCCCTCCGAATGGCTCGCCTGCGGTACCTGCGCCACTGGACGATCCACCGGGCTTGGCAGCTTTTCAGGCGCCAGCAACACGACGCGATTGCCAAGGAGAGACAGAGAATGCATGCGGCCATGTACAATGCTTGTGAGGAGCTGCGCCAGACGGTCGGGCCAGAGGGCCGGGGCGAGGGATACCTGTACCGAGTTGCCATGGAGAAGAAGGGGGTCTGGGGTACGGATGCTGTGCCTATCGAATATGCGAGGTTTCAGACTGATTATCCTGGAAAGGAGCCCTGGAATCATGATTGGAAGCGATGAGTAGATTGCGATGGGGGGGCCTTTTTTATTGAAAGCCGCGCCGCGCGCATGTGTATTCGGGTGGTTTGCTGTCACGGAGAATTGTGGGCTCATGGGCTAGAGGACGAATTGCCGGCAGTCTTCTTGATATTTGCAATTGTACCATGGTGGATGTATTAACAAAATGTGGGATTACAAGCATGATTGGAGCGGAGCATTTGACTTGCTACCCCGTAGCTTTGGGGTTCCATTGTTGACCAAAGTTCGCTTTGTCTGGGAGTATCCTGATTTGTGATTCTTGTCCTAACATCTGCGCCAGTTGCATGACACGTTTTCTACCGGTCTCTCTTCACACATTCGATTTTTGTTTGGGCGAGTTGAAACGTGCAACCCGCAGCCCTTCCGTGACATGAATAAAATGAAGCAACCATATGCACAAAAAATAATAAAATAAAGACCAAGAGATTTACCAATATCCTTGCAAGATGAACAAAGCCTATGCCGCGTGTGCATGGGCCAATTGATGCGATCTGTACCCCGTCCGCGCCCTATGAATACAGAGAGTGAAACTGCTTTCGTGCGGGAGTAAAAAAAAAACAGGTTTCGATAAGCTTCGCTGCAGTTCTGACATTAAGTGTTATCTGATGGAAAAGAGGGACGATGAGTTCGCTTGCCAAATATCACGACTCAAAAAAAAAAAAGCTGTGTATGATAAGAGGTGCTCTCGAACAAGAGATCATGGGGGTGGCGATGGCGAGCATTGAGGTGCTAGCTAGTCTGTCGAGTGCCGAGGATAAATTCGTCAGGATCGGGAAATCAGGACGGTAGTCCTTAGTCCATAGTCTCACAGTCGGTTGCTCGAGGGGCCGTCGTGGCGATCCATTGTTACAGAACGACACAGCAACCACCGCCTTCGCCTTTTTCGAACGTCAAGAGTGCGGCTCGTGTGGCAGCTTCAAAGACGTCGTCCACGCCCTCGCCGCTCAAGCTTGAGCACTCAAGATACCGCTTAGCACCGACCTCCCGGGCTACCACCTCTCCGTCATGTGGTGTGAGAAATCGCTGTGACTTCTTTCGCATCTCCTCGATCGCTACTGGATCTTCTCGAAGATCCTTTTTTAGCCCTACTAGAATGATTGGGACTTCAGCACATAAGCGAGTCGCCTCCTCGATCCACTATACGATGAGAACAAATATTCAAGTAAATCATTAGTCAAGGATCACGTCGTCAAGTCACGTCGTCAAGTCCGTGCACGGTAACATGCACATACCTTGCTCTTTACATTATCCAATGAGTCGGGCATGTCAACAGAAAACCCGACCAAGATGACATGGGCTTTGGAATATGCCAGTGGCCGTAGTCTCTCGTAGTCTTCTTGGCCAGCAGTGTCCCACAAAGCTAACTGGACAGATTTGCCGTCGACTCTGCAATCGGTGACATAGTTCTCGAAGACCGTGGGGATCTTTTGATACGCATTAGTTGGCTATCATCGAGCTTCGCTGGTAGTTTTGTCTGAACCACGACTTACATAACGCTACATTAGACTCTGGTCAGCGATAGACGATACAATGATGAGCATAGCAGGCACAATGGGGACGAACCGTAGGGAAGTATCCAAGTGTAAACACGCTGAGTAAACTGGTCTTGCCACATGCACCATCACCTATGATGACAAGTTTCCTGTAGATGTAGGTATTAGTTTGACAATACTACCGACATTGATTTCTATGCGGGCAGGCTCGATTCCATATGGTACACCATGACTATAGTATTGAGCGGAGTGCTCTCCTCTGAATGGAGGGACAGCATTAGCTTCTGATCAATCGTACCTGCGGATGACATTTTGAGAATTTGAATTGGCCATTTTGGTCGGATGGGTATTTTTCGCACAAGTTTGTTGAGGGGACGTCGAGCACTGCTGAGGACGGCGGCGGGAGCACCCAATTCTTCCGTCCCTTGATTAAAACTCAGCCGTCGCAAGACAAAGCGAAGTGATCTTTGTTGGAAATTCTTGCCCGGATCGCAGTCTTTATATGTCGAGTATGCACTGCGTGTTTTGAAGACCCAATACCTCAAAACGCCTTCGAATTACGTCGATCGGGTTCAGAGAGTCCGGGGCGGTGCGGTGAGACAAGAGTACGAGCTGAAAACAAGCTGAAAAAGCGGTTCCAACGGTCAATTGCCCGTGTCTGCGTCTCAAGGCGTCTGGTCGTTGTCAAAAGGAACGTTTCTGGAGGAGCTCGAGTGGACAGCAGTTGACAGTTGTGCCCATGTCAGGAGCGGGGAATGGCGATGCCAGAGAGCAATTAAGCCAACAAAGGACGAGGAAGGGGGAAGAGGAAGAGGAAAAGTGGCACAGCGGGCCTCTGGAACGTGTCACGGGCTTGGAGAATAATGAGGGAAGACAGGCCAAACTCAAACACAGAAACGTCTTTTTCAGCTATTTCAGTCAGTCCAAAGACAAGCGCAGGTTTTGGGGGGGGTTGTGAGCGACAGAGACAATTAGGGACAGATGCAGACGGGGCGTTACTTGCCGACATGCGCTTACATAACGGCGACTCCAAGCGACGGGCGACACGACAGAGTTCGTCGTCATGCGGCAGCTCAAAGCAGCCAACTGCAAGTCTGCAAGCCAGCCTAATTAACCTGGCCGAACCAACATTGACGCCATTTTGAGAGCCAGCAGAGCCTGCTGCTGCCCTGCTGCTGCCCTGCTGCTGCTGTGGTCAGACGTTCTCTTGCAGATAAACCATGACCACGTTGAACTTATGCTGTGCTCCGTCCCTGTGACCCTGTGGGTGGGTGGAGCATTGCTGAAGATATCACTACATACAACTTTTGGTCTGTCACTGCAACATGCAGAGCAGAGCGGGCGTCTGTTGGCAAGGGCATCTGTGGAAACCATGATCATAATGATCATGGTCATGGATGGACAACGCGCAGCTACGGGCTTTGCCGCCCAGTTTTGACCTGTACCACTCAACAGTCCATCTATGCAACACGACACGAACACAACACTTGATGCGAAAGGCAGCAAAAACTCGTCCTAAATTAAAAGGATGGCATGGTTGCAGGCATTCATGCACAAGAACACGCGATTTTTTTAGGTTCATTGTCCGGGTGTCTCGAGGTTTTCGGATTCCGAGACTCGCGGATAAAGACCGGCAAGCGTGAGGTTGCAACTCATTGTTATTATACATTATCCAATAAAGAGCCTTTTCAGCCGGCTGCATGGGCAAATGCCAGAACCAATGATACGTTGGTGTCTCGACGCAACGAAGCTTATGTACATATGGCAGGAACAGAAAAGGCTAGTGGCCGCAAGGCTGTCATCAGAAACTCCATCAAATCGCCGACGGATCGTCAATGGTCCGTCCTCACTACGCCTACCTTCATCGCGCGTTTGAGCGTGTGAACCCGACCCGTCCCAGCGCATCACGTGCATTGTCACGCGGTCAGCACCTCCCTCGCCTCCTCCAAAAGTACCCCAGCACCACAGCGCCAACGCTGATTGATCGGAGCGCCCCAGTTTTTATTGGCTTCAAAGAGAAAGTGGCCATTCTGAGGTACCGCGGCCATGTAAACTGCACTGCACGGTGACTTCCAAACGGTTTGGTATCAACCTCGAACCAACCAACCATCAACCCTCACCTTAACTTCGCCGGTCCTTGCAGTGACTTTTGCTCAACGTCTACGCGCTTGAGCTCTACAGGCACCACCTCATTCCCAAGGGATTCGCGGCTCCCCTCATTGGCGTCATTGCTGACCTAATTCTGACTTTCGTCGACTCGAACCTGAGTGGGTGACTGGTGCGTGCCTCAATTTGACCTGCTTTCCTTGACACCTCACCAAACCCCATCTCGACATCTCGCGTTACCATCCATTCTTCTGTCGGCGGCGATCCCTCTGATTCGGAGCTGATGAAGGCCTGGTTCTCTTCCGGCAGACCCCCTTATCCTGCATCATCCGAGACTGACCTGTCCGCTGGTTTTTTGCGCGCAATTAGATTAGAGTCCAGATATCCCACTTCGAGCGGGCCACCATCCACCACCTCGTTGATGGTGTCGCCTCACCAAGTGCCGTAAAACGTACGATGCCGGCCACCAACCCGAAGTCGGCTCCTCCTACGCCGGTATCACCTCGAAACACAGCCAAGTATACCAACAAAGATGGCTCAAAGTACATCACTGTACCCAAGACTCAGTCCGATTCCTCTCAACCTTCCACCCCGACCATGGCCACCAAACCATCCAGTCCGCCTTCGAACCCCTCGAATCTCGACACCTCTGCACCGCCTGTAAATCGTAAGAAGCAAAAGCGTCGACAAAAAGCAATGGCCAAGGCTGCTGCCGCCGAGGAAGCTGAAAATGGCCCTGCGGACCCCGCATCAGCAACCAATCTGCAGCCCGAAACTCTGCCTGTTGACCAGGACCTTGCTGCCAGCGATGACGAGGCTGACCACACGCTGAATGGCGGCTCGTCTTCTCCCATCACGAATGGCCACCTAAACCCGAGTGCCAGGACAAAGAAGAAGCAGAAGAAGAAGAAGAAGTATGCTGGAGGCTCCGTCTATTCTGATGAAGAGCCTCCCGCTCAGCTGTCGACCGCGCTTCCACAAGCCCCGGGTGATGTGAGCTCACGGCCATCAGGCATGTCTAGAGACAAGATTTGGAGCACGAGCAATCATGAGGAACGGGAGCGAATCAAGGAGTTCTGGCTTGGATTGGGCGAGGACGAGCGCAAGTCACTTGTCAAGGTAGAAAAGGATGCTGTGCTGAAAAAGATGAAGGAACAGCAGAAGCATACCTGCAGCTGCACAGTTTGCGGGAGAAAACGGACAGCCATTGAGGAGGAACTGGAGGGCCTGTACGACGCTTACTATTTGGAATTGGAACATTTCGCCAACCAGGGCGAAGGGCCACCGATGCTACCGCCGCCCTCTCGAGGCTTTCCACCTCGCCCCCCGCGCCATTTGCCGTCTCGCTATGCTCCGCAACAGCCGTCTCGGGGTCGAATAGTAGAACATGTCGGCGAAGAGGACGAGGACGACGATTTGGAGGAAGTCTATAGTGAAGACGAAGTGGACGACGATGAATACAGTGATGACGAGCCCCCGGAGCAGTTTCACAACAACCCCTACGACCGAGATATGACCGATTTCCTTACGTTTGGCAATAGTCTACAAGTCAAGGGTACGCAACTCCTTGAAACTCTTCTCAGCGCATATGGTAACATGGACTTAGGCGGCATTCTCACCGTGGCGGATGACCTCCTCAAGAACGACGGCAAGCGATTCATCGAGATGATGGAACAGCTAGCTGAACGTCGAATGGCTCGCGAGGAAGACGCGAGAGAGCATTTCTCTCGCGGCTTTGGTCATCCCAACGGCTCATACTCCAATCCTCATAATCATCCTCCTCCGGACGATGACGATTACGAAGACGAAGAAGACGAGGAGGAAGATTATGAGGATAGCCAGGATGAGGAGTATGGGGATGAAGAGGTATTTTCTAATCCTTCAACCATGCCGTCCAAGTTCCATACTGAGTGCTGCTGCCAGGACCAAATGACGGAAGAACAACGAATGGAAGAAGGTCGTCGGATGTTTCAGATTTTCGCGGCTCGAATGTTTGAGCAGCGAGTGTTATCCGCATACAAGGAGAAGGTAGCAAAGGAGCGGCAAGACAAGCTGTTGGAAGAACTTGAGGAAGAGAGCAGGCAAGTTGACCAACAAAAGGCCAAGAAGGCTAAAAACGCGCAGAAGAAAAAGGACAAGGCAGCACAGAAGAAGCAAGCTCTGGCTGAAGAAAAAGCGCGAAAGGAGGCTGAGAAGGCTGCAGAAGAGGCTGCCCGGCTTGCGGCTGAGCAGGAAAGAATCACTGAACAGAAGCAGAAAGCCGAAGAGAAGCGGAAGCAAAAGGAGGCTCAGAAGAAGGCTGAAGAAGAAGCTCGATTGAGGAAAGAAGCCGACCGACTACGACGCATCCACGAACAACGAGAAAAGCAAGCTGAGCAGGAAAGAAAGGCTCGAGAAGCTCGAGAACGTGACAAGAAGCTCAGGGAAGAGCAACGTCAACGGGAGAAGGAGGCTCGGGAGCAACGAGAGCGAGAAGCACAGGAACGACGAGACAAACAGGAACGTGATAAGAGAGAAAAGGAGGCTCGGGCAGCCAAAGCTCAAAGGGAGGCTCAAGAAGCCGCTCAAAGGGCGAGAGAAGAGAAGTCGAACCATAAGCCCAGTGCTCAAGTATCCCATTCACAGCCTATCCAAATTCCCAAGCGGGGACAGGCACATCCTGTTTCTTTGCCGACTGTGCTACCGCAGCACCCCCTGAACCCTCCGAGCTACGCATCTCCAAAGATCCCGATAGCCACGCCAGTAATTCCCAAGGCTCCTACTCCGATACGCGCTCGAACGCTTTCCCAGCAACACGATTCTGGACCAGGAAGCTCCGCAGCCTCGCAATCGGCATCGACAACCAGCCAGAACGAATCCCCTCACCCAGGAACGCCTATTCACGTGAGCCCCGGGCTAGTTGGACAAGACCGAAAAATAAGTACAAGCGGGTCGACTCTAAGCTCGCATCTCAATCGGCCAGTCTCGCCGCACAGTTTTCACCCCAAGTTACCTGGCCACACGCCGCCGTTTCAAATGCCTATAGCAGGCATGCAACCTCCTCCCGGTTTAACCCCTCATCGACCGCCTGGCTTCTCAAGCCCCGTCACGCAAGAAGCCATGTTTCCGTTGGGATTCCGGCCCAGCCCCAACATGATGATGCCTCCGCCAGGAATTAACGGTCCGGCTATTCGTGGATTCCCTCCTGGACCCGTGCCCCCGCCGGGGTTCTCTCATTCCTCCACAGACCCATTTCCCATGAGCCAGGCATTCTCAATTCCCAAAGACAATCCTATCCCGACACACGCACGTCAGGGTTCTGCTGGCTTCGACGGACCTGCGGGAGGAGCGCCATCTCAGCCGATCGGCAGACCTGCGCCCATCGGACGGCCCGGTAGTTTGTCTCAGGGCCAATCGCGAGATGAGGACGAGGACACCAAGCACCTGGGCAGCCGGGTTTTAGTCGATGATGACGAGCCTCTGCCAACTGAAATCAATCCTGGCAGTCTGCGCAACCAACCCCCTGGGCCGCGAGGTGGATTCCCGAGCAGCCCTTTCCTGGACCCGGTATTCCCTATGGGACAGAACCCCTGGGGTCCTCCAGCAGCAGCGCAACACTTTCCGCCTCCGCCAGGATTCGTAAACCCAGCGTGGGGAGGAGGACCGTCGGTTCCTCCAGGCTTTGGTCTGGGCTCACCAATACCTCCTGCACTTGGCTCGATACGAACTTCCTCACAGCCGCGCCATGTGACTGTGCGTTTGATGCTCTGTCAAGCTTGCAAGGACCTGGCTGGGTCAGGTAATTCCGACGCGGGTGGTTACATTGATCTCGGCGTGATCAAGTCCCAAATAGAAGCCCAATCGGGTGACGGAAGTATCACTGAAGAGGACCTACTCAACTTGTGCGATACTGAAGGGAGCAGCTCCAACGGAGGTGGCACGTTTGATGTCAAACGCAGCAGCTCCAGACCAAGCAAAGCCCTGATCAGATGGGCTCCAGATCCGAGTGACGGATCAGGGCAAGGATATCGAGCTCTCGGCGCCCCTGGTGAGATCGGAAGTCCCTTGACCAGCCACGCGTCCTTGCGGGGCTTCTAGAAGAATAGCTCCAGCGATGCAGGTAGTGTAACTGGAAATGGAAGTCCTTGTAAGAAGAAGACTACGCCGCTGGATGGAACTGGCACAGCTGAAGGCTCAGATGACATGGCTGATTCAGACGCTCTCACAACCAGGCATGCCGCCAGAGCCGAGAATGCCGCCATCATGGACGTTTAGGACGTGCGTGCCAGGCCTCGCTGGAGGAATCCCGGAAGCGACTTGTAGTCACGCGTTGGTTTCGGGCAAGCCGCTCAATACATCTAAGTCTGGTTCCGAATGAACCCCTTTGCCAGCTATCAAGTGCCAACGATGAAGTTTTTTTTTTCACATTTTGAGACGATATATGGACGGACATAATACCAGTGTGAAAGGTCACAGAGCAAATGGGGAGGGGGGATGATGGCGTAAGAGTCAGCAGGCGAGATAGAGCCGCGAGCGTTTTGACAGCACATACCATCATAGGCGGCCTTCATTTTCAAAGTCACTCTTGTTCATTCAGGTTGCCCATCATGTAGAATAACATCGTGAGAAGGCGAGACGTGTATAGAAGCAAGCTTGTTCCTCGTTCTATGTATTTCAATGTCTTTGCGCTTGTGCGAGTAGTAGAAGTCAGGCACTTAGAGGCTATATTTGGTACGGAAAAGAACCCGGCAGCGTTTGCGAGTAACACCGGGTCCTCGGAGGTCTGTTGCACGGGGCATGTACATGGGGGGATGAGAGCACGTCTTTGCGACAATCTCTTTGCCCCTTTTCGTGACTGGGCGTTGCGGAAGGCATTCGAATCGTCCATCACTGCGCGAAATCTGTACATATTCCAATCATCAGAGGTTTCTGGTCCTCTATGAATGTTTCGCGACAAGGAAAAGGACCGCGTGTTGGTCAGAAGTGTCCGTCGTCAGGTAGATTTGACGCCTGGGCCTTCATGCATGCACTTTGCGTACTTCCGAAATATGTGCATTGATGGAAATATACTACTGGGTACTTTACAAGGCGGGTCGAAATCAAACAACCCTATTGAGCTAAAAGGGAGCACGGTTCGCTGGGTGTGCTCTGGCGTTCTGCAGGTGCGGCCTTTTGATTCTTATGCTAATTCAATGCGCCTAGGTGTCCCCCCCTCCCCCTTTTTGAAATAACAAGATGCAGCTAGGTAGGGATCTGACTAGTAGCGTCTTCGCCTCGTCCTGATGCATTTGGACTCTCTTTTTTTTTTCAGATTCACAAGCATTTTTTGACCAAGGTCGAGCTCATGCATGGGCGGATTGGTCCTGGAAAGGGTTGGGGCCGTGATGATGCTGCGTTTGCTGCATGAGAGGGGCGCGGGCGACATCCTGGGCACGCTGCTTCTTGGTGGCGGCGCGTGCGAGGGCAACGGCTTCGGCCTTGGCGGCCGTCTTCTTGTGGTGCTTGCGCTCCTGGCAGCATGCAAAGGCGAGGTATCCCAAGCCGGTGACGACGAAGGAGCCGAAGACGATGGCGATGATGACGCCGCTCGTGTCAAGGGAGTTCATGGCCTCCATGCAGACGTCGACGTGGTTGCTGTCGATGGTGCAGATGTAGCCGCGGAGACAGTCGCTTGTGGTGAGGGGGACGGGGTGGCAGTCCCGGGTCTTGACCTTGCCGTCGACGGTCTCACTGATGCAGGATGTCGTGGAAGTTGTTCCGATCTGGAAGCAATCTTGCCCGGACTTGTTCTTGTTGGTGTTGGTGGTGGTGGGCGTGGCCGTGGCCGTGTCTCGGGGCATCACCTGGGCGGCGTTGTTGTTGTTGGACGATGTCGGCTTCCCTCCTCCAGGGAGGGTCGCTCGTCCTCTTCTCCTCAGCTCGTTGACTTGTGTCATGTCGTTGTTGCATCGGTTGATGGTGTGCTCGGTGTGCTCGGCGGCCTGGCTGGGGGAGCAGCCGGCCCGGACATAGCATGCCTGGAGATGGGTGTGGTCGAAGCTGGAGAGGGATAAAGGCACTGGCTGACAATCTTGGCGTCGCCGCAGCTGGAGGACTCGGCGAGCGTGTCGCCGTGAGTCGAGATGCATTCTTGGCGAGGGGCGGCCGCGGCGACGCTGCCAGCGAGGAGGAGTACGCTCAGGTGGTGGTGGAATCGCATGTTCCCTCGTACCCTAACAAGGATCAAGGGGGTAAGGATTGTGGTGGTGTTGCCTTGTCGGGGGGTTCGGCTTCAAAAAAAAAAAAAGAAGACCAAGTCTGACGAGTCAGCCTAGAGTTTCGGACGACGGGACGGAAGGGAGGGAATGAAGTATAAAAAAAAGATAATAAAAAAAGGAGAACAATGAGGCCTGACCCTTCCGCGTAGCCTGCTAGAGATGGCGCTGAACATAGCAACTTGCAAGGCAGGGGAAAAGCGTCTCGACAAAACTTCCGTCCCCCCATGCAATCCAATCCATGCATCTGGCTCCTTTCGGGGGGGGGGGAAAGCTGGGGGGGTGGCTTCAGCCGTGGCTTGGCGCCTGTCAGCGTTGTGGCAGACGGTTCATTGTTTGCCAAATAATAACTGGCACACCAGTGACACCACGGACCAGCTACGGACCAGCGCACAGCTTGTTGTAGACGTCATCGCCCACGACATGACTTCGTCACACTACCTACCCTACAAGCTTGAAGATGGGGCAACCTGCCAAGTTTGCGTAAAACCAGCCGGGAACCTCCAAGAAACCCCTTGCGGTCCATCTCACAATCACCAGCGCCTACCTATTTTCCCATCAGGCCATCGATTCAGACAAGCTCACCTCCTTCACCCTTGACCCGTCTCATCTCGCCTGAACCCACGCATCAACCACAACCCAACCATGCCTCTCGTCGTCCCCGGCGTCACCACCAACTCCTCCGACAAGACCGAGGAGTGGCAAAACAAGCTCATTGGCAAGAAATTATCCGACACGGAGCACAATGAAGTGGTAAGGCTTTCCCCGCCCCTACCTGGTACCAGAACTTCACACGTCGACAAAAAAAAAAAATCGCCCATATACTCACAGAGCAAATGTAGATGTTTTGCAAGAAAGAACTGCCCGCCGAGCACCGAGTCATTTCCCCCGGCCAAATGGTGACGCGGGACTTCAACGAGAACCGTCTCAATGTTCATCTGAAGGAGGACGGGACCGTGTCTCACGTTCAACACGGTTGATGATGTATGACAGAACAATATGATACCGGGGGCCGGGCCCATTGGGACTTGCGACTGCACTTCACGATATTGTATTAGCATACGAACTGTGATAAAATGATGAGAAACTTGCAAATATCTCGACAGCATCAGACTTGTTTCGAAAAGCTACTGCCCATGCTCAGATTCCCCATTCCCCTTGCCCGTTCATGTTTGCAGGGCTGCGCGATTTATTACCCCGCCAGAGCAAAAGCACTGCGGGGCAACTCACTCACTCAACTTTTGCCCTCCCAACTTTCACCCCTCAACTCAAGTCCTCTCCAAGCTCAAGCACCACCAATTCACCGCCGTCGGATTGCCCAACCCGTCAAGATGTTCAAAAAGGAGTAAGTGACCCAACCCCGTCATCAACAACAGCCATCCATCTCAGTTCCCTAACCCTCGTTCCCCCTTCCCCCGCCCCCCCCCGGCCAGTCTAAGCCCCGCCCCAAAGCAGAAGCTCAAGTCTTCCGTCCAGCGATCCCTCCGACAGTCCCTCCTGTCAACGTACCCGCTCCTGACGCCGCACGTGGACGAGATCCTGCCCAAGAAGGCGTCCCTGGAGAGCATGAAGCTTCCCGACCGCAACACGCTCTACGTTCTCGACTCGGAGCCCCTCTTCTACCAGCAGGACGCCTCCCTCATCATCCCCCACCTGAGACTCGTCCACAGGTTCCCGCAGGGCTTTCCTACGATCCGGATCGACAGGGGCGCAATCCGCTTCGTCCTCTCGGGCGCGACGCTGATGGCCCCCGGGCTGACGTCGCAGGGCGGTAGACTGCCCGCCGAGGGCGCCGCGAAGGAGCTCGTCGAGGGGAAAGAGCTGGACCAACGCGCCGACCAAGAGGGTCGCTGGAGCAGAGAGCTGCAGAAGGGAGAGCCCGTCGTTATCTTGGCAGAGGGGAAGAAGGAGGCGTGTGCTGTGGGCACTCTCGTTACTGGAACGGACGAGGTCAAAGCCAAGGGGAAAGGACCTGTTGTCGAGGACGCGCACTTTCTTGGCGATGGGCTGTGGAATATCGCTACGGACTGAAGGGGGGCATGTCGACGAACAAGCTCCCCGTGAGCGGTGTATATTCCCTGCAGAGTATCGCTCTGCTGTTCAACATTGGTCCATGCAAAATAAAGTGTCCCCCCCCCAGGGGGATATGAGGGTCGGGAGAAGACTTGGAGTGATGGGATCATCATCTTACATGCCTGGATTATTGTGATTTTTTCCTTAGGTATTAAAGAATTTTGTGATAATAACCCTAAAATATGTCTAGATTTAGAACAAAAATGGATAGATTATTACAAACCAAAATATAATGTTTTAACTATTGCAGGTAATTCTTCAGGTTATAAACATAATATTGAAACCATTAATAAATTAAAAGAAATGTTTAAGAAAGAAA
>JFGX01000229.1:0-45346 GCA_000729855.1 Epichloe aotearoae | reverse complement strand
GAGGCTTATATTAAAATCTAATAGGAAGAAATTAAGAAAAAAGTTATACTAAAAAAGAATAAGCTAAGAAAGTCTATCCTATATTAACTAGTAGTAACCCTATTAGTAAAAATAATAAATATTATAGTATTTACTTTAGTTAGTAAACTACTAGAACTAAAATAATTACTATTTAGGGATTAACTATTAATAATATTTACTTTAATTAATAAACTACTAGAGATAAAGTAATTACTACCTATAAGTTAACTAGTAATAATATTTACTTTAATAGCTAACTTACTAAAGCTAAATTAATTACTATTTAGAAAATAGCTATTAATAGCTTTAATAACTAATAACTTACTAAGACTAAACTAGTTACTAACTAAGTAATAGCTAGTAATAGTTTTATAATAAAAGGAAAGGTTTTTATTACTAAACCTAAAACTACTAGTAAAAAGATAATAATTAGATAAAGAAAAGCTAACTTAGGAAGATAATCTAGATATTAAGAATTTAGTAAAGATAGTAAAGAATAATATAATAATAGTAGTAAAGATAGTAAAAGGTAATATAGTAATAGTAGCTTAATTAGGATATAATAGTATTATAAATACTAATATAAATATAATTAATATATAGCTAAGATATATAATATTTTAGTTATAAAGACTTAAAACTTAGTATTAATTATATAGTATATAACTAGGAATTATTATCCCCTAGTAAAGCTATAGGATATCTTAGATACTAAGAAAAAGACCTAATAGAAGCTATATTTTAAGGTAAACTAAATAATTAAATAAAATATAGGATAGATCTACTTACTTAGGATAATAAGATATTTACTTAATAGGTTAATAGGATAATAGGGGTATTATCTTTTTATTAGTAGTACCTATTATAGGTTATATTACATGTCACGTGCGTAATTGTATAATACATAACGCCACCTAGGGCGTAGACTAGTGGAATAGATCAACCTTTCCCACGATTCCTTGACACGGCCCCTGTCTTGGCCTGAGCTTTGTTGGTCAGCAGCCCTAGTTCGGTTTTCAAATGCCCCGTTTACGATGTTTTACTGCCCTGTCACCTGATGCCGGGCAGGGGTTCCAACGTGGCCCAGACCAGTCAATACTTCACCTTTTTCGCCGATCATATGTACGAATCAGATGTCGCAACGCTTAACGAAAAAGCAGCTGATCTAACTTTCATCTTGGATCTCCCGGAAGGAATCGCCGGGGACGTACCAGGAAGATGACAAGCCTGTCATTACATTACAAGTTCGGACTCTTCCGTATGTACGCTGCACGCGGGACCAGCCTGATCGAACGGCCCTGGCCCACAGGGCAAAAAGCAAAGGCAAGGGCAATGGCAAGCAAGCAAAGCCAGCACCTAATTATGTAGTATGTACGGATTAGTAGTAGGAGTACGGATTACATGCGCTAACAAGTATCGCTGGAAAGGATGGGGGTTTTTTTTATTGGAAGGACCACAACACCGACGCTCGTAATATCCCGTGAACACTGGCAGTATACATACAGTTCAAAGTTGGCAGCTGCGAGACGGACGGGTCACACCTTCCTTCCTACGAAGCCTAAGGAGATATGCTGCCGACCATACATACGGACGTAGTTTGTACTCCTTTTCGACTTTCTGCCGCTCCCGTTATGGCATTCAACTGCATCATCGCAACACCTTTGTTGCAGAATCTCGTGGCGCCTCCAATGTCCAACTCTTTGCATCATGCTCGAGCGTCGTTCTTTTCCCAGATCTGTGCGGTTCAGATACCACACAACAACGGGGAATTGATCAATGGCAAATGACTTATGCCATTGCCCATCACTTTCTTCTGCAAAAGACTGTTTGCGCTTCCTTCCTCCTGGCGGGAGCTGTTTGCTTTCGGAAAAGCCACCTGTTGTTGTCAGAGGGTTTACGGCCCAGAGAAGATCGTCCCTCAAAACGGGGCAACACGGCTTGCAGGTGGCCGAAAGAATCAACTGAACTACGGAGTACTCAGTCTCCTCGAAGCTGCACCCACTGACAGAAGTCTCCAGCGTATCACGTCGTCTCCATTGCTTCTCAGTCTGCCATGAGTGGAGGCTTTTTTATTGTACAATTCTGGCATGGGCACGCAAATACTGCAAGCCACGCAGTCGACTGTGCAGCTTGCAACTTCAGTGCCCAATCGAACATGACAAAGCGGTAGATGGTTTCTTCAGGATGGCATGTCAAGTTTAAAAAATCAGTCCTCTGCTCACTCTGTGAAAGAATCAGCAACATTACTGGCAAGGTCAACGAGAAGACTGAAGCTTGTCGGGAGTCAATTGACAAAACTTGTCCTTGCAAGAGCGCGGCTCTCACATCAACGAGCTACTTGCAGACAAGCGACAACAACATCATCTCAAATATAAGTGGAACGTCTGTGGTCTCATGACCCTGCCGCGTGGCGCTAGCAGCCGATTTGAGTTCATCAGCACCACGGTCTGCAACTTGTTCATTTGGGTAGTGGTTCCTGCGCTTTGCCCTACCAGACACGCTATCGGCTCAATTACGTCTGCTCTCTCGGGAGTGCTTATTACTACGGAGTATCTGTACAGAGGGCACAGAGGGGAGAGGTCTGGTGCAATCCTCCACGTCGTGAAGAGCATCATCTAGCCGTTTCCGTTCCAGCTACGGATTTACCTTGCTTGATAGACAGCTCGCCGGAACCTCAGTACCAAACTCCCAGAGCGAGGACCAGCCAGAATGCCGCACACAATTCTTGGACCATTCTTGGATCCCTGTAACCACAGGTGGTGGTTCCACAATGCGCGCGATAGCTCGTTCTATTCGCAAGCGCTTGTCTGGTCACGCTTGTGGCTTCAGTAGCTGCATCACTGGTTGAACCAAGTATCCATAATTGAGAACCCTTTCGCAATGGCATCTCCGGCCGAGAATTCGGAAGCTCAACCTCACAGGTCCTGTTTCACCTTGACTTGTCTGCTGGTGGGTTAGGTGGGTTATGCGCATTGTCCTCACCTCTATTGGGTAACGGCAAAATTACTACACATGTTCACCTATTTCCCTCTCAGGACCAGGTCAGTCGGGCTCATGCAGCTGCAGTGTTGGGTAAGTCAGCCCACCGTCATCGTCTTCACACCTTGGCCAAGTCATGGCATCCTGCAGGTCTAGTACCATGTGCTTGCTTGACAGCTCCTAGCTCTCTTGCCAACTGCCTACCTGCTCTTGGCGTTCGAACACATGCATGTTCAAAGATTGGTGGTAAGATCCCGATGCTGGAAACGACAGGTGACAATCTCAAGCAGGATGTACATACGGACTTAGTCTCACTATTATAGCATAGCCCAGAGGCAACTACACAGCTCATCCATAAGGCGGCCGAGCGAATGACAACAACCAATAGGATAGTTAGTGGTAAGTACCATAACAATTCACTCTCTGTTGTTCCATTGTTTTTTAGTCTGTAGCTCAAAGCATCCCTGAACAAACTTGATGACTTTCTTCTTTGATAGTACCATGTATACAAATGTATGCCGAGGAGTGGATCATCGTTGTTTATTGAAGCAAGCATATCGCGACTGCGAGAGCGGACGCAGTTCAGGAGGTTATCAGATTGCAGTTCCAACACTTCCGGCAACATCGGCAACAGTCACTGATGTGCAAACCCATGCCAACTTGCATAGCAACGGTATCCAGGTCCGCAGCAGGTTTCTGCAGTGCTCGTCACGCCACGCCACTGGTACTGGTATTGGTATTGATTACGACTAAGTGTGTGTCACAGAATCAACAAAGCAGGCAGCAACTTGGGACACTGTGCAACCAGCCATGAATGACATCCGTAGGCTCCAACCCATCGGATAGGAAAAATGTCTCAGCCATCTGTCAAAATTTTCCATCGATGACTATTTACGGAGTACGTAATACTCGATTTGCCTCATTGGGGCACTGAGTTTGATGCGTCACGGGTATATTACTGGATAAGGGTTCTTGTCATGATGTCTGATCCTGCAAGACTCCCAGCAATCGGTGCCTAGAGTCGGATACGTCCTCTCGAGAGGCAGGGCTGCAGTCGTTTCCTCCGAAAATAAGCCAGCCCTCGGAAATCCCTGCTAGGGAAGACGTTGCCCCTTTCGGGGCACGATTTGACACCCTTGCCATGACTGCAACGACGTGTAACGCTCGGCAAACAACCGCATCGTACAGTTTCACTGTGCATTGTCCCACTATCCAACTTGGGTACAGCAGCAGCAGAGCACGTTTTTTTCTTCTTGTCAGGAACTCTGTTCTGCCAAATTCTCACCCCTGATCATGAATTAGGGGCCGAAACGTCGACGAAAGCCCGAAGCCACCCAGTCAAGGTCTACTACGTTTCACAGCTTCCTATATTGGCACGTATTCCTTCCCATGGGAACCGTTTGGTGGTGGAGCATCTCAAAGGGTATTCTTTCAGCTCAGTCCAAGATGCATTCGCGCCCAAAGTCATTATTGTCTCAGTCTCTTGGGCCGAAGTCCCGCTGTGGTCCCGTCTCCATAGTGAGACAAACTACATGGATGCAGAACTTGGGCTTATGCGGATTTTTTCCCCCCCCCCCCAAGATCTAGGCCACTGCAGAATGACCCTACCCTGCATAATTCCTCCTCACATTCATCAGTGGCGCCATGAATATGCAGGCCATCACAGGCCTGCGCCTGCACCTCCTTGCGTGTATCTGCCTGCATCGGGATTCAGGGCGTACGTACGGAGCAGTCAGTCCAGCAAGCAGACAGGCTTCTGTCACGCTGCAACATATTACCCATGCTGCAGGAGGTGATTGCATATTCCATAAACACCTCACGAATACATTTAGATGCGACATTCCATTCCAGGCAAGCTGCAGCTTCGTGGCGGACGTCATGTGGCCGTCCGGGAACCGAGAGCCTACTGGCATGACGTGATGGGCACGTTTTCCTCAGGCATGGCTAGTTCGGTGTGGAATCTTGTCGATGACAATCCAAGTCGTCAAAGTGGAACAAAAGAAATCGTGTGTCTTTTGTGCGCTTTACAAATGACTTGTAATTCCGACCTGTGGTTTTCGTTCTCTATCGGGGTTCACGAGTCTGCAACATGACAGTGTGAGTTTTCTTAAGAAGCATATATCTCAAGAGTGGCAGGAAACAAATTTCATTCCCTGCCTGAATTTACATACAAGACCCTGGACGAACTCAGTAGGCCGTCGTTGCCTTTTGTCAAAACCCAGTGCCCTCTCTAGTGCATGTATGAAACTCCAATTATCCATCCGCAGTCCATGCCCTGGTCCTTCAAACGCCATTTCTTTCATCCACCTTCCCTGTCGGTGCCTAGTCTTCATCATCCACCTTGTCCGCAACCATATCTTTGGCCGTGTTGATAACTTTCTCGGGAGGTCGTTCGACTGACATGGTCGGACTACTCATGCCGCCAGCTATGGGACTCATCTGGCCGCTTCCAGGGACGCTGCCTGCTGCTCCTCCTGGGATCCCAATGACTTGCAACGGGGTCTGTACGATGTCTGGAGATGCAGGCGGCAACTTGGCATCCAGCCCGGGAATGTGAATGCGCTTTGCCTCATTCTGGTACGCCGCGGGGATGATTTCAATGATCTCATCACGGGGAAATTTAAGGTTCGGGATTTCCATTGTGGAGCAGTGCATGAGATATGCGTAAAGAACACGCAGAACGGACTCGTGGGCGATGATGAGGAGATCATTCTGCTCTCGCTCCAGCTCAAGAATGATGGGCTCCAGGCGGACGGCAAGATCATGATAAGACTGAGAGGGAATTATGTTAGCAAATCACGCACTCGAAAATACTGTTGTTGGACAGCAAACAGGGGACCTTACCTCAGCTCGGGGGTACCTGTGGTGGTAGGGGTCCAAGTCGTGCTTTTCAGCCTCCTCGGGGTAGATCTTTGATATCATGCGTTCTGACATATTTTCGCAAACTCCTGGATTGATCTGGCTCATTTGTGACCGCTGGCGCACCTTGTAGCCTTTCTCCTTCAGGTAATCCGCCGTCTGAACAGTACGCATTCGCGTCGAGGTCCATACAGTAAGTGGTCGCAGGGGGGCGAGCTGCCCTCCACTGTTCTCTACTTGCTCCGCATGTTCTTGTTGTCGGTGCTTCAGCAGTGTTTCTGACATTCTCTCTGCGTATGCCTTGCCCAGCTCAGACAGGGGTGCGTCAGCCTTGTAAGAATCCTCTTCCTCCGTCGTACCTGCGCGGACAAAGAAGGTCGTTCGCGATTTTATGTGTAGATTGGTGAGGTAGAAGACGATTCTGTGGGAAAGATAGTTGAAGCTGACGTTGTTGTAGAAGAATTTGGTGCCAGCATTAATCATTTTTATGTAGTTGAGTTCAGCCTCGTTCATCGTCTCGAAGACCGGGATGCGCATTTCTATGCGTTTCAAATACAGTTTAGCAGCTTCGTCAGGGTCCATTCCCGCAAACTAGCAAGATTTGTTAGTTCGGAAACTAGTGCTTCGCCGTTCTTGTCTAGGAGAGAGCCTTTACATCGGGTGATGATATCTTGACATTCCTGGCATTCTCGCGCAGAATTCGTTCATCATCTACAAACGACTCGATGAACAAAGTCTACAAAACGTCAGCTCATAGGGAACGTGCCAAAATGAAGGGTCTTCTCTTCTACCTGGACGTCGTGTTTTGCCAGTTCCTTTGCCAGTGCGCGGCGACCATTTGCTGTTGGATTCACTGCGTCGTAGATGGCCACTTGGCCATTTTCGTGGTTTAGCCACGCATAAATGTCTTCTCGGCACTTCTTCAATATCTTTTGGCGAAGAATAACGGAAGACGGTGAGGCATCCGGGAAAAAGTAGTCCTGCGGCACATCTCCTTCGGGGCCAATAGTGGCACGACGGTAGTCGCCAAGATGGAATATGCGGGTTTTGACACCCAGCCACTGCAGATACCGGGCCAAGGAAACACAGATGTGACTAAGTTCCAATAAGCTACTGCTATGATTTCGGCTTGGACTCTGATACCACCACGTTTCTCGTACTTACGTTTTGCCACGTGCCGGCGGGCCTACCATGACGATGGCGATTCTTCCGGAATGGAACAGTCGGCCAGACATGGTGCTGTAAAGCTGGGCCGGAGCCATATTCTCGTTTTCCGTAACATCGTGAATGCCGTCGATAAAGGTCGAGCTCTTGCGGCGGTACCGGGGCGCGTTGGCCGCAATCTGGGCCGTTCTGTTCCGCGTTAGCTGTGCAGTCTGATAAGATTTCACCACCGCCATTTGCCGCCTTCAACTCTGGGGGGGCTGCTCATAGTGTTGGATACGCGATCTAATTCCGAACGGTTGACGTAGATACAACTCACAAAAGTGTATCCATTGCGAGTGGTGTCTGGGGATTTCAAAACGATCAGGCGGGGTGGCTTGGCGTCCACATCCAATTTGATTGATCCCTTGACCGTCTGTTGAGCGCTCTCTCGTGAGAGGCCCGCGAAAGGACGGACGGAAGATAATGGTCACTTCTTTCAAAGATGTTTGTGGAGGGTTCTAGAGCTGACGTGGATGTGCTTGTGTATTCAAGGTTCGACTAACTGCCGCTTCTCCCAGAAGTCACTGGGAATGGACACGAGGACTTGATGATAATGCGACGAGTTGGAGGGGCATGGATGGCTCAGCTTCAGATAACGGGTACTGTCTGACAAGAGGAGCTTTTGGGAGGCAAACGTCCATTCCCAACTGACGAGAGCGTCAAACCAAAGGTCTCGGACATTGCAGTTTGAGATAGAAGAGCACCTCCGAGGCTCGATTCAAAGCCAGACTGACCTGTGCCCCGCCCTTCTTATCTGCAGGGTAGCAACAAATCACGACCAGGTCAATCGAGGCGACCAAGCAAGCTGAGGTCTAGTGTACTTCCGTTGAACCTGCAACAGCGGGCAAAACCCCTGTAGCAAGTACCGACTGGACCGCCGTTACTGACGGGTAAGATTCGGCAGCAGATTGGCCGGGTCGGAACATCGGGTTCTCCGTCGGACACAGCAGGACAAACTGGCCAATGTGGGTGGGGGGCATCACATCACCCCAACCAGCACCAGCAAGCGGAACTTGGCCAGCTCCGACACTGACACTCGACTGAGCAGGGGGCTGATGAAAATTATTCTCCAACTCCATAATCCGTAAAGTCCATACTCCCTCAACGCCAGCGCAGCTCGTCATCGCGTTACCTGGCACTCCAACCCAGAGTCAATTTGCCCATCTCAAAGGCCTCGCCACAGCCTTGCAAATTGCTCTTTCTCCATCGGCATAGCGGACGCTCCTGCTGCTGGTTGTTTCATCTGAATTTTGTTTCCTTACCAAGATCTCCTTTCCTTGTACCGTCGTCGCCTCACCAACCTTGACTATATTCGAGGCCGAGTCGACTCGAGCCACACACTCCATCACCATGGCTGCTCAAATAGAATCGATACGATCTCTTCTTCTTTCCAACCCAATTGCCGCTGCTGTTGGCGATGCGATCAACTCCTTCTCTGAGCGCAGAGCGAAGCTCGGGCTGTACAACCCCGGAAACATGGAGAACTTGGCCAAGGAGGTTCAGCGCGATGTCCTCCTCAACAACTACATGTTCACCGGAATCCGTGCCGACCTGACCAAGATTTTCAGCATGGCTCCCCTCTTCCAAGTCTCTCACCAGTTTGCCATGGGCGAGCGTATCAATCCCTACACGTTCGCAGCCATGTTCGGAACCGGCAAGGTATGCACCGTGCTTTACTCCTTAATAACCGCACAATTTTATGAGTGATGGTAGGAGAATCTTGATTGGACTAACATGTGGTTTCCTCAAGGTCTTCTGCCAAGGCAATGTCGATAACGAGGGCTCACTGTCTGGACGATTCAACTTACGATGGACCGACAGACTGGTATCCAAATCGCAGCTGTCTATTTCCCCTGGTGGTCAAGACATGGCCCAGTTCGAGCACGAGTACAACGGCGACGACTTCAATGCATCTCTCAAGATGCTGAACCCTTCTTTCCTGGAAGGTGGTATGACCGGCATTTATATTGGAAGTTATTTGCAATCTGTTACCCCTAGACTGGCTCTTGGCATGGAAACCCTTTGGCAACGACCTGCTCTGACCCAGGGCCCCGAATGTGCTGTTTCGTATTGCGCTCGATACAAGGCCGAGGATTGGATTGCCACTGCCCAGCTGCAAACTGCCATGGGCACTCTGAATACTTCCTACTGGCGAAGACTTTCCGACAAGGTTCAGGCTGGTGTTGACCTGAGCCTCGGCCTTGTTCCTTCTCCCGGCGGCTTGATGGGTGGTGGCCTTCAGAAGGAGGGTCTCACTACCATTGGTGCCAAATATGACTTCCGCATGTCGACTTTCCGTGCCCAGGTCGATTCCAAGGGCAAGTTGAGCTGTTTGTTGGAGAAACGTGTTGCGCCCCCGGTTATGATGACCTTTGCCGCCGACATTGACCACTTCACGGTTCGTTCTCTCATCCCAAGCATACCCCTCTGCCGACCTACAAGAATACTGACAAAGCCTCGTAAATAGCAACAAGCCAAGCTCGGCCTGGGAGTGTCCATTGAAGCTGCCCCCGAGGAGCTCCAAGACCAACAGGAGGCTTTGGGCGCCCAGACTCCTCCCAACATCCCCTTTTAAAGCGGCTGCCTGGTCCGGACCGTTGCCTATAGATGATGAGGGCGCCCTTGCACAATATCTCTGACTCAACTCCTACCATGAGATAAAGAAAAAGCTCAACCGAAAAAAGATGCCCTGTCCGCTACAGTAACCTTCCAACACCGACATCCAATGGAAGAGATCTATTCCCGGGGCGCCCTTGTGTTTTCTTCACCAACCCTTGTTTCATTAGCTCCAACAAACACACTCCGTTTTATCCACCCTGAAAGTATTTTACCTCGGTGATCAAACAGCCCAGCTACGTCCTTTGGAAAACAAGTCATCCGATATTTCTTCAACTATCGATTCGGCTGTGGTTTCTCACACAAGATAAGCACCAATTTCGGGGTTTCTCTGTCACTCCCTCCCTTCATTATTTCCATTATAGACATGTCGCATCTTCGTTCTGTCTCATGGGACACTCCCATGCAGGATGATCAAGGTATCGGTGTAGGGGGCAAACCAAGAGTTGAAACAGGGCAAAAAAGCTCACTTTTCCTGGATCCACATGATGTATGATTGCGGTTATATTCGGTCTGTAATCATTGTGTATATTATTCTTTAAAGCCTGTGGAGGCTTGACGTCGTAGCCTTTGTGGGATTAGTGATGCCGGTGAGACGTAATGGGTAGTTGTCAAACGAAACATGTTGAAACCAATCCTCAAAGACACCGTTGCTGTCTCTGTCTCGTGCAGGTGAACCTCGATTGCTGTGTCTGTAGTTGTCATACTGTTCATGTCAGTTATGTAACCTCTTGACGTCTTCGAGTAGCGCCGAGCATATGTCAGTGAAATAGAGATGCACGATAGTGCACATAGACGGTTCAATGACTAGACAGTCGATACTGCGCTACCATAGTAGAGGTGACGGTGACAGCGACACATGGACTCGGTGCAATGTTTGTATTTCGCGACTATGAGCAATCAATAGATTCGGTTGTTGAATGCAACGCCACGTATGTTCATGCTCTTGGCCGATGAACCTGATAATCATGAGATAATCAACACAGAACGCCTGGTATCTTTAAACCCAAACAATGCACTGCTTGCCGCACGACTTTTTTACGGACTCTCCCTTCTTTGGTCCCCTGGATCCTCCGTGACCTGAGCATTTTTCATCGCCCTCCAGCACGCATGTGCACCTATGGTTGTGAATTCCCCCGTCAAATTTGATTGATGGAATGTTGCATGTCAGAGTTTGCTGCTGCTGCTGCTGCTGCTGATGATGATGCTCGAAATCACATGAGGATGCACTCTCGCTCGGGCTGCTCACCCTGGCCGCCCTTGTGCTTCTCGGCCTTTTCCTTGTCCTTTCCTTTACCACGGTACCTATACTTCTCTTTTTCTTTTCCTTGCGATGCTGAATTAAGCTGCTTCTCTCCATCGATGGGCGAGTCTGGGCTTTTGCCGGATGTATCGGATAGGGGATCAGTAGAGTTGGATGCTGATATTTGTGGACCATTGGACGATGATGGTTCGGCAAGCGGCTCTCGGCTTGGTTTCATGAGAACCCCTAAGCGGGTCATGCTGAAGCTGATGCGGCCCTCGCCAGGCTGGCTCTGCGGCCGGCTCTGTCGACCTAGCGCAAAACGGGATGCGGCTCGGGACAACCGCGAGGCTGTTGGTTCGTCCACCGGCGTGATGACGGGCGAGGTAGCTCCAGGAGTGACGGCCGGTGATTCGGTATTGGCCATGCTTTCCCGACGGGAGCCCGTGGGGGTACTTCCCGTGTATGACATTGACCAGAGGCTGCCGCGGTGTAGTTGTTCGAATTCTGCAGAGAGTCTGATGCTTGGCGGTTTGCTTCCGAGACCCGTAACGGGTCCCTGGAGATCTTCGCGGCGATTGCCATCAATACGGCCAAATGCAGAGGATGATGAATCCTCATTGTTGTGTCTCTTCTTGGACTCGTTGTATGAGGGAGGGTCAAGTTCCCTGCCGTCTATCGAACATCGTGCCATGTCAAACATGGGAACAATCTGATAAAAGAGCAAGTACGGCATCTCTGATCGCAGGGCCTGCTTGATGTCGTCCACGTAGGTAACGCGATTTTCAGTCTCTAGATCGTCAAACTTGACCCATTGCGCCTCTTCATAATCTGGAGGGGGATCGAAGTCATGCCGTCGGTTCCCGGTCAGTAACTTGGGGGCCACTCGCGCAAATGCAATGTAGTGTCCACTTTGAAGCGAGTCGCCTCTATGGCAAACGACTGACTGCAGCACAAGCTTGTACTCGTTGCTGAGACCACTGAGGTCTTCATCTAACTTGGGATCATCAGCAAGCATGAAATGTGGCAGACGCAGACAATCGGGAATGTCAATAAATGTATTGTAGCGCTGTGGCTGCCCAGATTCAGTCATGGCGTATCGTTTGAGACAAATGCCAACTATTGGTCGTTGGTCAAAGTTCAAGGCGACCTCGGAGTCACTTCTAGGTTCGTTCGTAGTCAAAGCATGCCAGGCTGGAAGAACACATGTTAGATGGGACACTGATGACAAGGCTTTAGCTAACACAAGGTCAGTCAATACTCACGAATGAACCGAAAGAACTGCCAGGCAGGAATGGTAACTGCCTTGACAACGGTCGACCCCTGGCGTTTGGCTCGCTTTGTCATAACACTATCCTCGGGCCCTGTTGGTCGCCCGTTTTCATCCACCACCACCCTTTGGATTACACTGGTTGACCTATTCCTGACACTTGGGCGCTTCGATATATTGGGTAGATTGCTAGGCTTAGGCTCAACCTCTTTTGGCGGCTTATCTTGAGAATTGATTTGCTCTAAACCCTTCGAGCCAGATGCTTGAGATGAGCTTCTTTCAAGAGGTTGCACAAAATATTGTTGCGATGGTGTTATATCAACGGGCGGAGCGGCTAGGGAAGAGCTGGCGCCTTCCACTGATCGAATAAGTCCAATCGTGGTCTGACTTGGCAATGGGGATCCGTCATCCCATGCTTTCTCGTCGAGGCTTCCTTTTTTGCTCTCTTCGTGATCTCTTAGTACATCAACTCTGGCGTTGAAGTACTCTTCCAGACAATCCTCCAACTTGATTCCTTTGCCTTCTGGATCTGAAGGAACTGCCAGATTCAACATCCGCTCGTATACTACTTTATGATCGTCCTTGTCTTTCTTACCCTGGTGGAATAAGTCTACTTGAAGTGAGAGAAGAGGGAGCTGCAGCGTCTCTGTGAGAAAAATAAACGCTTCCGATGTATCTTGTTGCTCCAGGAGTTTCGCATCCGCCCACCCGCAATCACTCATACTATCTTGCATTAACTTCGTCTGTCACGATGGTCAGTCGAAATGTTGCTTGTTCTAGCTTTGGCCAGTCATCTTCCCTGGTAACTCACAAAGTCCGTTGGTATGAGATTTCCTGATCGCAATAAGTTGACCCATATTCGTAATAGAGTCGCAAATTTGGTTCTGGAATCATCGGCTGGAAAATCGGACTTGAGCATGCATTCGAAAGCATCGAGCTTGGAAAACATAGCAAAGAGGAGTGAGTCGAGGTAACATGTAACATTGCCTCGATTCTCGGCTCCGAGCATATGCACGCTTGCATCGTATGGCACAATAACACCTGAAGCAGCCTTTTGCTCCAAAATGATGAAGTCGACTGTCTTGTCAACGTCGCCGTTGCCAATGTTGCTCAGCATGATATCCTTAATGTAGTCAACTGTGCTGTTCGGAACGTCTGCTTTCTCGAGTCGTCGCTGGACTTGTTCGATCTATAATTATCCATCATCGTTAGCAGTGATTGATGAAATTTGAAGTGGTCTCTGAAGTTTCGCAGTCGAACCTTGACTTGATCGGGCTCGAATTGTTCGCCATCGAATTTCAGTGTATGTTTCGAGCCGTCCTTTTTGAAAATGGCACGGAAAGTCTCCGCGGAGAGTGGACGAGCCTAATTTGGAGTATAATCAGCATTGTTGATTCCCTTGCACAAACTTTTGTGGAGTTTTGCGGACGGAACGATTAACGTAAAGTAATTAGGAACGGATTGTGGGCAATTTAGCACGACAGTCCATCGATTCATTCCCTCCCATGACACAACATGTGGTAAGCTCACCTTGTCCTTTTGCTCCGGTGGGACAGAATTACATCGTCGATGAATGCCATTTTTATCACGCAGGCTGAGAAACTTGCGAGGGAACTCCTTCATGGTTGACAGGTGTCGCGAATTGCAGCCTGGGTCGCAACAACGTTGTCAGGAAAGGCCCGCGTATAGTCGGCAAGGGTTGCTCGAGCGAAGCTAGGCCTCGCAAAGGTTTAGCGAGGCAAAAGCTGAAGTGCAATGCCCATGGCAGTCTGCGGGAAGAAAGATACAAGACGCTGTTGAAGAAACCACAAGGTGGGAGTGATCGAGCGCGGTTTGGCGGGGAACAACAGGTTGGCGCAAAGAGACGTCGCAATGGGCGAAAAAAACAGCGAGGAGCAGCGAGAAACAGCGAGAAACAGCGAGTAGGAGGATATAGACGATGGTTGAAGCGAGGCGGCCTTGTTTAAGGATGCTGGTTTGAACGATGACTTTCTCCCTGCAGTCAGAGTCCAGCTCTGCCAGCTGCCAGAGTACCAGACAGGAAGTACCGCGGAGGGGTCCAGCCAGCCAGCCTTCCAAGGGGTCGAGACGGGTCGAGGGGTCGAGGCGGGGTGTGGTTCAGGGTTTCGGTAACATCCTTCCTCTCCGTAATAATAATAATATCACTCTCTGCCTCGTCTGCCACATCCCACCTGCTGAGCACATGGCTCATCCACCCGCATGGTTTCACAGATCGAGATCAACTCTGTATAAAGTTCCGTACGAAATACGTACAAAGCACGTATAAAGCACGTATAAAGCACGTATAAAGCACGTATAAAGCACGTATAAAGTACGTATAAAGTACGTATAAAGTACGTACAAAGTACGGATAGTGGTAGCCTTAATTCAAGCTAGGCCCCCCCGCTTGCAGAGCCACGTAATCTGTGTGATGAGCCTGGCTCATCCGCCCCGTCTTTCTGCGTGCGTCGTCTGTCCTTACACAAGATGTTATCAAAGTATCACCTATCTGCGGTGTACTCCGTACCTTGACGCAAATAGACTCGGTGGCACGACTGTTTCGTAGACGCCACAGGCAGTGGAGGCTCATTGGCTTGTAACAATGTTGAGCACAGTCTCTACTATGGCCAATAATCCACGCTGCTTTAACGGAGTAGACTAGAGCATCCCTATAGTTCTGCTGCAATAGAGAAGACAAAGCACGGCAAAAGGATGAGCTTCAAACATGCAAATCTCCGCTTCTCCTCATAGAGTTGCGTTCCGGCGAAGGTGGCAATACGTCTCGGGGACTGCACCGCCGCATTTCCATGAATACATGTGGCTTGACCCCCCTCAAGCCACCTCCAGGCTGGAAATTTCCACGCTCATAGTTTATCCCAACCATACCATCACGAGAGCTCCAAGCAAACCACTTTCCCAGGACTCTCTTCAGCTGCACCATGTCTGGCGTGCGTGAAAGTGTTCGCCTGGCGAGAGCCCTTGGCCAAAGGCGGTTGTATTTGCAACCCACACAGCCACGCGCAAGGCGATTTGCATCAACAGCCGGAGGCAAAGCCCAAGCTCCCCCGTCCAGCCATTTGGCAGACTTGGAGTCAACAACGACATTTACATCTCCCACGCCGGATGAAAAGACAATTGACGAGTTTAAATGTGCAGGAACGCAGAGAGCGAGGGAGCGAAAGCTTCCTGGAAACAGGTACGTGAAGGATATCACACCTCTTTCGTTGTCGCTGCCATTCTTTCCATCCCCCTGCCTCGGTGGAAAAAAAATAGACCCCAAGCTAATGAACTTTTTCTTCATCCTAAGATACCAATACCATCCTCCCAAATACTACCGTGGTCCCCTGCATCCCGTCCAAACACCGAAATCATCAGACCCGACCGCCCGTGACTTCGTCCCGGGACCGTTTAGCTTTCCCCGATTAAAGCACACCTACGACAGCACCATTGCCCCAGACCTACTGGCCATGACGTACCAGCACACGCCTCCGGGTACCGTAGCACCAGAATCGCAAAAGGGAACATTGAGACAATGGGACGGCTCGTCGCCTTACCATAAGAACAGACCGAGCCGCGGTCCCCGTGGCGGCGGCTCCTCAAGACTCGGCATACTCGAGCGAAACGTGGACTGGAACAACATCCCCGAGATTGAGGCCGTCACCATCAACTCGTATGCTCCCATGTCGTCCCAGAACAAAGAGTACCTGCACGTGGCGCGAGCCGTCGTCCAGGCCATCAGCGGCGCTTACCCAGAGGTCACAACCGTCAAACACCACGTCATTCAATGGGGCGTTCGCAAGGGCGACAAGGCCGGTGCCAAAGTGACGCTGCGTGGTGGTGCCGCCTACGACTTCGTCGACAAGTTGGTGACGCTGGTGTTGCCCAAGATCAAGGACTGGCCGGGCATCAAGGCCTCCACGGGCGATGACTCGGGCAATCTGGCTTTTGGCATGAAGCCCGCGTGGATGGCCTACTTTCCCGAGATTGAATTCAACTACGACGTAAGACTGTTGTCTTTCCTCCTTTCCTTGGGCTTCTTCCTCTTTCCAAGCCTGGTATACTAATCAAGTCCTGTGCAGATGTATCCTCCCAAGCTGATGCCCGGATGCGACATCTTCATTCACACCACTGGCACATCTGACCGACAAGGTCGCTTACTGATGCAGGCGCTTGGCTTTCCCTTCTACGGCAAAGCTACCCGTTAACAACTCCGAGTTCATCGGGCCCTTAGGAGATCACCCAAGATAAAATCATGTATCATCACTTTGCGCAAGAGAGGAAGATGAACATCTAGCATAGGCATGTGTATAACATTTGTATCATGAAAGAAAAAGGTCAACACAGCAGACCATTTGTAGAGCCCGTCGTCACCCAACCCATGCCAAGTTGACGACTTCACATCCTTCAAAACCAAACGCCCGAAACTCCCTTCCCAATGCCAATTTTGACCATACTCTACCGCGCAATCGAAACCAGAGCCCTTGCACACCGCCCTAAATCTTTTCTCTCAACCCATTCATAATCACATCTACAGCCTCCATATCCGCCGCATCAACCTTGTTGCCCGTCTGCAGCTCCTCAACGCACGCATCCATGGCGGGCTGATAATTTCTACACGCCGAGCTCAACGCATACACCGCCTTCCTCCTCACGTCCTCCTTCTCCGCCGCGGCCGTGGCCATCCCCACGAGCTGCTTCACGCCCCCCATGGCGTACAGCCTCTCCTGCGTCTTCTCGTTGTTCTGCACCGCCGTGCCGATGCACCACGCCGCCATCTTGCGCAGCTCGGGCTCCTCGTGGGCGAGCTGCTCCAGCAGCGGTGTCCAGAGGCCCAGGTCGGCAATGTTGTTGGCGTTGTCCAGCGACTCGATCAGCTGCTCGAAGTTGTCAAAGGCGACTAGCTTGCTCTCGAGATCGGCGTCCGACGCCGGCGCCGCGATGATGTCCATGGCTGCCTTCATGAGTTCGGCGTCGGATGGGCCGCCCATGAGCGCCGCGACCAGCTCGGGCGTGAGCTGGGTCGGGTTGGAGGCGGCGGCGGAGGGATCGTCGCGCGTGACGTCGCTGTTTTCGATGGACCATTTGAGGAGGTCGTTGAGGCGTTTGTCCGAGGCCATGATGGGCTGGCGCGTTGTTTTTTTCTTCCTCTTCTGTGTTTGAAGGAATTGAGTAAGTGTGTGGGTGTTGTCAGAATGAAGAATGGTCTGATGTGTGATTCGGTGGTGTCTTTTTTTTTTTTTTCACCAAAGCTGTATCTCCCCTTGGATGGAAGCATGATGTCTATTCTGGAAGATTCATAAAGTACGCTAGTCTGAGTGGGGATTAGTGGTTCCCACAGGTTTTCTGGTCCAAGAGAAATAGTTGCTTTATGGTGGTTTCTGCGGCACGGAAGCAGGCATGGTGGTCGTAGCAAGATTGCTCTGTTGATGAAGTACGGACCTATAGGCATTCTATTACGCCAAGTCCGGCATTGAACATGGCATAATCCGTAGACGTCGCAGTCTTCTTACTCCCGTTGCGCAGGATGGCAAAACTCTACGGAGCTGAATTGATGCAAGAACAAAAATTACCCCGCGATTGCCCCTCCATGCCACAGCAACGATCTCTGCCAGCTACAAGTACTGTATTACTGTCCTAGTCGCGTTTTCAAGTCTGAATCGTGTGTACCTGTACGGAGTGTCAGTTCTCATGGACCAAGTCTCAGCAATCCGTGGCACATCAGTAGGCAGATGAATTGAACGCCCATTGCTGATTGTCAGTGCACGTCATCACGTACGTATTGTCGTCGCCTCTGCCAGCAAAAGCTGACGACTTCCCCCCACCCCACCCTTTTTTTACGCCCATTTCAAAGATGAGCCTGAGCTGTGATTTTTGGGCTAGCCGTGACATCGGGGGCGAGCGCGGAACACGCTTGCTGCTCTTGCGGAACGAACGCAGGACCTCTAATAAATGCGCATACCGCGTTTTTTGAATGCGCACACCGCGTTGGAAGTTAATACCGTTTACGGCAAACGGAGCAATGAAAACGGTCATGTTCAATGTAGGCACTGGGGAGGCAGGGGAATATAATGTCCTTATGGATATTAATCGCAAGAAATCTACGGACTATAATCACACCAACTGTTTGTCACCTGTTGCACCCCTCGTATTATTCGACTTCCGGCTAATTCGTCGGGCGTTAAGGGAATCATTGTCCGGGGTTCAGCTCATTTATCGACGGCTACTCCGTATTTCGGCCTCATCTCACCTACATTTCCAGTATGATGAATGCTGCTTAATTCCCCATAATGCATGTTTCCCCTGGGCTAAAAAGATGACGGGTTTTCGGTGCGTACCTAGTGGAATGGGAGTCGGCAGCTTGTCTATGATTGTTCCAATCTACAACTCAGAGTGTACCCCTCCCGAGGTGCGAGGTGCACTCGTGGCGCTACAGCAATTGTCAATTTGTGTTGGAACTATGATCAGTTTCTGGACCGTCTAGTGAGTTTTCAGCTTCAAGCACTACTGGTGTACCCAATAATTACTGACTTGATACAGCGGAACCAATTATATTGGTGGCACCACTCTTGAAACTCTTGAAACCCAAAACCATGGCTCGTGGCTCGTGCCTGTGTGCCTTCAACTCGGCCCAGCGCTCATTTTGTTCTCCGGCATGCTGTGTATGCCGTTCTCTCCCCGATGGCTTGTTCATCATAATCGGGAAGACGAAGCTCGAAAAGTCTTGGCAAGTCTGCGTGGCCTGCCACAAGACCATGAGCTCGTTGATTTGGAGTTCCTCGAGATCAAGGCTCAATCCATGTTTGAGAAGCGAGTTGGGATCGTCATGTTCCTCGCCGCGATTCCCTCCGTTTTCTGGATCGATAAGATTGGTCGAAAGCCCATGCTCACGATTGGCGCCTTGGGAATGAGTGCTTGCCATATCATCATTGCCGGCATTTTTTATTCTTGGGGGCCATGTGCTTGGCATTGTAGCTGAGATCTGGCCGCTTTCGTCTCGTCCCTATGGGGTTGCATTGGGAGCTGAGCTTCCAGTATTTGGATGTAAGACCAGCCGATTGCTCCCCTCAGGCCACGGAGCACACGATACTAGCGATTAGGGTAAGACGGGTGTTGCAGGAATGATGCTCGTCAGCAATATGCACCGTTCCTTTCCAAACGGTGCCAATGGCTGTGGATCGAAGAAGACGCATCGTTTGTGGCTCAGCAACCCGCAAAATGCATTCGTAGACCCGTCCAGGGCATCCATGATTGTGCCAGGCAGGCCACCACGAAAGACACAGCTGCTGGAACTGTCTCCTCACATCGGGGCTCGATGCAAGGCTACGGAATAGACGCCAAGAACCACTCCATTTACCAGGACAGCTGGCCGGTGACGACGGCGATGGCGACGAACGATAAGCGGCCCCATCCCTCTGGCGTGCACCTACATGTAACCCGCTACAAGCCAATCACGGCCCGTTAAAGCGGCAAGCCGGGGCGCCCAGGGGCTGTGCGTCTCTGCCTGACCCCGCTCCGTCCCCAATCGCCGCCACAGTTTTTTTTTTTGTTCCACGGGCCAGCCACACACAAGAGTGCCATTTCCCGGCACCAGAGTCCAGCGCAGCGCAGACAGAGCTTGTTGGTGTTTCGACAAGGGGACGTGGCTGGCAAGCCTGGCCTCTTCGCCCATCTTTCGTGTTCGCTGCTGGCTGGTCTGTTGGCACCTGGAGACTGAGGCTACGGGGATACTAGTTGACCTGGCCCTGGTTCACTTGCAAGTTCCCTCCTTTCTCCCCTCCACTCTTCCTCCTTCTTCTTCAACATCACCCCCCCCCCCCTCCTAACGACCAAATTCCCCGAGTCTCCTTCCGACTCTTCCTCAACACTTGCTCCGTAACTTTCAACCCCTTTCTTTATCTCGTGAGCTACACCCGTACCCTTTCACACCTTCGCTCTGGTGTATATTGTACTAAACCGCTACGCTTTCTTTCGTCAAACAGTCTTCTACCTTAATCAGCAACCATGGAGGGTATGTTCCTGTACCTACTAATCCTCAGCCTTGATGTGCAACCTTGTCCAAGCATCATCAAAAGATTGCTTCCATCGCATTGACACTCATCACTAACGTTCCTTCAACGCACAGAAGAAGTTGCCGCTCTCGTCATCGACAATGGGTAAGCTTTGTTCTGTCGCAACCCCCGCTCCGCTCTCTCACCGACCTCTCGAACATGGGCACTGCGTAGACCCACGCAACGTGTCGAGCAACAACAGACGAGGCAGAATGCTTCCTGTAGCATCTGTAGATGATGGACAACAACACCCCTTTATAAAGACGTATATCACTAACTCGATGGTAGTTCGGGCATGTGCAAGGCTGGTTTCGCCGGAGATGACGCTCCCCGAGCTGTTTTTCGTGAGTAACCCCACTTCCTTCCTCCTCTCAGCTCCCCCCGAAAGACTACGTGTAGCTCTTAGTGAGAGGACTGGCTGGCAAATATGCACAACGTCATCCTCATCATCAAATACAACAAAAATGCTGACATTTCGCGATAGCCTCCATTGTCGGCCGTCCCCGTCATCAAGGGTAAGTCATTCCGCGCGATTGGCTGGAAAAATAAAAAATTTGGCCTGGGCCTCGCGCCACCCGACTGGCTGCGCTTGCGCGCGAGCTCAGATGTGTTAGGAAATTCAAACACCATTCTGACAATGTTTGGCAGTATCATGATTGGTATGGGTCAGAAGGACTCCTATGTCGGCGATGAGGCCCAGTCCAAGCGTGGTATTCTCACCCTGCGATACCCTATCGAGCACGGTGTCGTCACCAACTGGGATGACATGGAGAAGATCTGGCACCACACCTTCTACAACGAGCTGCGTGTGGCTCCTGAGGAGCACCCTGTCTTGCTCACTGAGGCCCCCATCAACCCAAAGTCCAACCGTGAGAAGATGACCCAGATCGTTTTCGAGACCTTCAACGCTCCCGCTTTCTACGTCTCTATCCAGGCTGTCCTGTCTCTGTACGCTTCCGGTCGCACAACCGGTATCGTTCTCGACTCCGGTGATGGTGTCACTCACGTCGTGCCCATCTACGAGGGTTTCGCTCTTCCTCACGCTATTGCTCGTGTTGACATGGCTGGCCGTGACCTCACTGACTACCTGATGAAGATCTTGGCCGAGCGCGGCTATGCTTTCTCTACTACAGCCGAGCGTGAAATCGTTCGTGACATCAAGGAGAAGCTTTGTTACGTCGCCCTCGACTTCGAGCAGGAGATTCAGACTGCTTCACAGAGCTCCAGCCTTGAGAAGTCTTACGAACTTCCTGACGGGCAGGTCATCACCATCGGCAACGAGCGATTCCGTGCCCCCGAGGCCTTGTTCCAGCCCTCTGTCCTGGGTCTTGAGTCCGGCGGTATCCACATCACCACCTTCAACTCTGTCATGAAGTGTGATGTCGATGTCCGTAAGGACCTGTACGGCAACATTGTCATGGTACGTCTTGTTATTTGCGATGGAAACGATTTCACTCTGGGATGTGTGCTGATAACTCTGCAGTCTGGTGGTACCACCATGTATCCTGGTCTCTCCGACCGTATGCAGAAGGAGATCACTGCTCTCGCTCCTTCTTCCATGAAGGTCAAGATTATTGCTCCTCCCGAGCGAAAGTACTCTGTCTGGATTGGTGGTTCTATTCTGGCCTCTCTGTCTACTTTCCAGCAAATGTGGATCTCCAAGCAGGAATACGACGAGAGCGGTCCCTCAATTGTCCACCGCAAGTGCTTCTAAGGTATGCATTCAGTAGAAGCTGATGAAAATCTGCGGCTCTGACTTGGTCGAGTAAATGTGCTAAAAATATTACAGCGACGCCGCATCAGAACCGAAGCTTTCCACCTTTCACCAACTCACGCCGAGATCATGGAGGTGGCGGCCGATACGGAGCCCACTCGGCCTCGCAAGCATCTCAGTCAGGTGTCATATTTACGAAAAGTTTTTGATAGGATTATGGAGGCGGGCCGTCTGTTTTCTCCAAGGGGAAGCAATGGGCTGTGTGTTATAACTGGATGGATGATACGGGGCTAAGGGGAAGAGATAAGGTTGACAAAAACCAAATACTTTTATTTTGCTTTCCGTTCTAGACTCGTTCAAATGGATCAATGTAACGACGCCATCTGATAACACCCCCCCTGATTGTCATGGTGACGGTACTTGTGATGCACGATGAAGCAAGACGTTCACCGTAGGGACAGTGCGGCCACAGCATCATTTGATATTGTCGCGTACTATGTCTGGCTCTACCTGTAGCCTTGGGGCATCTGTGCTGAGCGCATCGCGCGCGCAGCTCTCTACAGTTTCGTCTTGTATCAGCGCGGCTGATTCTTGGGATCGGGGCGTCGTGGCGGCAGCCCTGTCTTCCTCCAGCTGCCGGTACTTTCGGCGACTCTTTTTCGAGGCGCTAGCCGCTTTTTTTCGTTTCACCTCTCCAACTATCGAAGATCGACTGTGTTCGCCATGGAGCAGATTGTCGACTTTTTGGGCAAGTAGCTCACGGGCTTGTTTTCGATTCTGGCTTCGCGATCGGGTGGCTTGCGACTTGACGACTATTCCTGTGGGAAGGTGCTTCAACTGAACGGCCGAGCTGGTTTTGTTCTTTTGCAATTGATGGATGGCTGGTCAGTAGACTGTTTGAAACCGATCCATTCTTCCTGCCCGGAGTACGCAGAGTCTCGCATAGTAACTCTGTGTTTTTCCCAACTTACAATCTTCTGCCCGCCTGGACCACTCCCCCTCAGGAAAGATTCTTTGATTTCCGAATCTGGTGGAGGTTGGGGGCGAGCAGGAAGGTTTTTGAAAATGGCCGGGAGGCATGTGAAGGGTCTCTTGGCGGGGAGGAGGCTCGCGTTGTGTATGCAACGGCATGTATGCCGTGTGGGGGGTAGAAAACGATGCATTGCAAACGTTGACCAGGTAGAATAGGTGCTTGGGGAAATCAATCCGAGGGTTCGCGCGGAGCTTCTTCTCGTTGACGGGGACAATCTAGGCTTCGAGGATGGTGTCAACTTCCGGGTGTCTCTGCTCGGTCAACAAGTTTGATGACACGAACCAGACGCTAACCACGTTCACTGGTTGTTAGAGGGACATGGAGATGACCGTGGAGCTGTGCGGGTCGACCGGTACCTCTGCCTGCCTGTACTTTTGGTTCCGCTCCGAGGCCCGCGCGCTGGCCCGACTCGTAAGTCGCCAACAAGTTGCGTTGACCTCGGCCGCTCCAAAACATCTTGCAACCCTTCTTTCCAACCCAGTTACGGGCGTCTTCACACGACAATTCGACATTTTGAAATTCTCACTCGCCTGTTGAAGCACCTCTCGTGCCTGCCTGCCTGCCTCTCCCGTCCAGACGACAGTAATAATTTACATAGAACGGAAATCCCCGAGTTCTCCCCGACATGTCCATGGCTGCGGAATACCGACGATGGCTTCGCCAGAAGCAGTATACCTTTGAGGTAACGTTTGCGCTGAACATGTTCCGATCATGGGAGAAGTCAGTCATTTGTACGTGCGCCGTTCCACGCCGAGATCATCTTGCTCTACCCCGACGATGGAAACAACCCCCCCCCCCCCTCCCCCTCGTGTCCGCCAAGAAGTTTCTTTTTTTTTTATGGTCGCTGTCACATCGCAACCCTCCTCTTCCACTCACGCAGTCTCTCTCAGATTCCGTCCTCTTCCTTCTCATCAGCATGACTCTCATCGCCGCGATCCTCTACCTCCCGCACCACGTTACCGTCCTGGCTGGCCGAGCATGGTACTACATCCAGGGGGAGCACATCAACGTCGCTGCTTCGGCGAGAGAAGCCGTCAAGGAGGTTTCGGCGAGCGCAGTGGCCGTGGTACCTACTGCAGAGACCATCACGGAGGCTGTCGTCAGCAGCGTTGAGAAGGAGCTGTGAAGGGGGGGGGGGGGGCCGATCGACTCGTTGAGACGAGACGAACGAGACGTGGTGGATTGAAATGGCTTGGGATCTGTGATGGAGATGCATTATTGCCCACTTTTATGATGGTGGGTGGCAGAAGAGCGTTCGTCTTTTCGATATTGGCTTTGCGATTTCTTTTTTTTTCTGGGTTCTGGGCTGGAATCGCGAGGGGTGGCTGGGATACGTACTTGATAGTTAATATGCTTTGGGGACATGGAATATGTAATAGAAGCGAGGGTCTTTGATCTTTACTGCTGTTGGTGGTGTGTTCCAACGGGTGGGTGGTTGATGAAATGGGCCTTGTCCGGTGGAGGGACAGACAGACCAGGAGTCTCAGATTGATACTGGTAGTTCAGCAGTGGGATAGCTCTGCCGGTCCCCGTGGTGATGTTTCTGTCAGGAAATGAATCGTCGTTTGCGGCATCAGTGTGGCGGAGAAGTATCGGACGCAAGTATTTTGAGATGGAGACGTGGGATGTAGGTGCGAGAAGCATCAATTCTGGTTCTTTTAATTAACAAGTAGCTGCTTGGAGAGACAAATGCACAGAAGGTCTGGGAGACTGAGTCTACTTTACTTGTCGATCTAGGGAACCAGTTATGGCAATTCCATCATTCTGTCCGGGCTCGATGTGATGGTGGCGCTGAGGGGGTCGACTCCAACTAGGAACGGCATTAGAAAAGAGACAGCACTGTCCTTGGATCATGATACCAAAGGGCTGGTCGGATTCCCGTTGAACGTTCGGCGCCCATTGCCTTTGGCACCAAGTCATATCGGATGCCTCCTGCTTTCACAGCATCAAGAGTACACCTCCATGTTTTCTCCCCACATCGTTGGACTTTTCTAGGACAAGAAGAAGGCCAAGCTAAGTTATACTGCATCTCACAGGGAAAAAAAGGCAACACCGATTTATTCCAAGCCTAGCTAGTTTGCTCGCAGATATGATTCGTCGAAAGAAAATAGTCTCAGGGAGCTATCTGCACCAGCCACCGCGAGTGTACAAGTCGTGGATGCATCGGCCCTCTTGATTGGTCTCCATGCCAGCTGCAGAACCGTCTTGGACAGGCTCAATCTGCGGATTTCTGTTAAATAACGATGTTTTCAAAGGAACAAGGGGTTTTATTTGGGATCAATACGTACCCGGCCTGGGATTGCAACTCTGTGATATTGGTACCGTCTGCATTAAGCAGGCATATGCTTATCTTGCCAGCCTCGGTGCCAACTGCGAGAACGAAGCTTCCATTCACATCAACGGGGAGGAAATCAACGGCTGTAACCGGTCCCGAGCAAGGAAAGGCCGTGGATTGAGAAAAGTGCAGCTTGCCGTCTTCGGATGCCGTGGACGACCACAGCCGCACTTGCTTGTCTCTGCCGGCGGTGGCGAACAATGGAGGCTTGCACGGCGCCCACGCAGCATCAAGGATCATTCTGCTGTGGCCCTTGGGGTTGGATTGAAGGAGTGTGTACATGGCATCCTCGCTAGTGCGTCTTTCAAAGACGGCCCACTGACGATCACGACCCACGCTCAGCAGATACTGATCATCACTGGAGAATCTCAGACGCGTGGCTGTTAATGAGTGCGCGACGAGCGGTGGTCTAATCTCTGTCCATTTCTCCGTTTCGAAGAGGCGAATGACTGCATGGTTTGTGGAGCTGGCTTTGCAGGCACTGGCAACGAGCTTGCCGTCATGACTAGCTGCCAAACAGGATATTTCGTAGCCATGCCCGTACAGCTTCTCGGCTTCAGGCCAGAGCGTATGTCTGGAGAGCGTCTCTTCAAAGGGAGGGTGGTCAATTTCCAGATATGGCTTCTTCACTATTGAGGCCGGGTCCATGGCCTCTCGGTCCCGATCATCGATGGGCTGGATCTCCTGGTCATCGTCGACAGTGTCTATGGCCTTGTTTGACAAGCCCAGAACAGGCATGTTGGCTGCATCGGGCATGTTGTGCACGTTCTTATTGTCAAGGCCTGCTAATTGTTTCAGCAACGTTGCAACAGCTTTTGGCTCGCTAAAGACCCTCATGAGCTTTTCGTCTGCGCCAGAGACGAACTGAGTGTCGCCAAGTGAGTCAATGCAGTTGAGATCGTAGCCATGTATCTGAGGCCGCGACATTTCATGCCAGGTGCCTGAGTTCGTGGCCGTCCATTTGGCGTGCAGGCGAGATGTCTGATCTGAGCTGGTGGACAGGAGGTAGTCGCCGCTCTTTGACCACGCGACGCCCGTCACGGCCTTCGTATGGCCGGTGATTGCTACACAAGGCTTCCAATTATCCGCATCCGAGTCGTAATCCCAGCGCCTCCAGCTTCCGGTTCTTCCTAGACATGCGACAGCCTTACCGTCGGAGGACCAAAGGCCGGTCCAAAACCCGCCGGTGCTCCCAGTGGCCGTTGTCGCACCCTTTTCTCTACTAATTTCGCCCAGTCGGGCCATACTAACCCAGATTCCAGATGTTGGGTCTGCTTCCCAGATGGCGAGAGAGTTATCAGCAGATGAGGAAAGCAGCTGCAGCTTGCCGTCGACATGAGTGTGCCACCTCGCGCTGTAAATCCAGTCTTCATGGCCCAGAAGCAATGCCTCAAAGGTAACGGAAAAGTCTTTGCCGGCGGCTTGCAGGCGATGGGCTTTGTTGGAAGGGGACTTCCCAGGCAAGAAAGCCCCGCTAAGAGGGTCAGATCCGGATGCCGCGAGAGCAGGCAATTCTGTCCCTTGGTGAACTCGCCAGATACGGATGTACTTGTCTTGACTCGCCGACGCTAAAAGCAAGTCGCCGTCTTTGCTGTTTGGTTCCCTCGTGAAGCTCAGGGACCGAACCCAGCCCTCGTGTCCATGAAGCGTAGCCTGTACGCTGAAGTCGATGGTTGACGCCATCAAATCGGCGGTAAGAATCTGCACCGTCTCACGGGTGCCAGCAGCCGCGAGAATGAGAACATCACCGTCTATGATGCTGAGGGATATGGCCAATGGGAAGAACTTTGGCCTTGTCTTGATGGACTGAAGCAACTGTAGTTGGTCATTCTCGAAGGACCAAATCTTGAGAGTAGCATCTGCAGCTCCCGTTGCAATGATCCAATTTGCGGGGGGTCCAGCGATCCGTATACTACTAACGCAATTCACGGGTCCGGTGTGCTCTGATGATGTCTGGATGGCTTCAAAGTGGCGTCGTTCTTGATCTGACTTCCATAAAATGAGCGTCTTGTCGTCGGAGCCAGACACAATGTAGCTTGCATCATCTCTTGTGTCTTCGGGCAAGAATGAAACCGCCTTGACGGTCTCCTTGTGTCCACTCAGAAGATTCTCGACTCCCCTTGGAGGGTATAGCTATGTTTTCCGAATTAGTTCATGCCTTGGAACATGACCGCATCACAAGCCAGGTGACGAGAGGTAGAAACCCACAGTAGGCCGCCATAATGCGATATTCGCATCAGCGCCAAAGGCAAGCAGTCCAGATGCACTCCAGTCTGCGACGGAAGTCTGTCTGTTGGCCCCCGTCGACAGGTATTCTGCCGAAACCTGCTTCGTGCCCATATCAACGACGTTGAATCATGACATTTGCTATGAGTCTGAAAATTGTGTCTGCTTCGGAAGCTGATTGGCTGCGCTATCCACCTTTGCAGTTGCACTGGGATCTCTGCTCCTATCGATAAGGTGGCGGAAGGTTCTTAACAGCTGCTCGGCTAAATGCACGGGCACATCTGTTAAGTGGTCCTGCTCAAACCCTGCAGGCAGGCAATGACCCTCCTCCTCCTCCTCCCCTCCTCCTGGCAGAAAGCCTGCTCGCAGCAAAGTACCTCCAGCTCGGGTTGACATCAGATGAACGAGTTAGAAATCCAGGCCCAAGAGACTTGTAACTTTCGACCACATTTACGTCTTGTGTTATATTTCCCTTCTTTCTCTACCTCGGTCCCGGACGACAATCCTCAAGATGGCCACGACGACGGCGAAAGAACCTAGCGACCAGCTTACCGTATCTGTAGAATTTTCGTAAGTAAAGTATGATCCATGATTCTATCACAATTTCTCCTCTTCAGCTCGACAGCGATTATTTGCGAGTCATGCCCCCAACATTGATGGTCCATCCAATCGCGAATGCCATGGAATCACGCACGTTCTCATCGATCGACGCTATGGCGCAACCTGCTTCAAGGACACATTCGGTTTGTTTACCTTTGGGCGGATTTGGATTTCCGCTAACCTCGTGTCCAATGAAGCGGTGGCTTGGAGATGCTCTTCTCTGACCAGCGTCACCACTCGCTTCGAGTCCCGAGCAGGGATAAGAATGGCCAACCAGTCAATGTAGCCTTTCTGATTGATCATCTTTGTCAGCATGTTATGAAAGATACACGCCAGGAGCTCTTTATCCTGGATAACCATCTGTAAGTGCATCTTTTCTCGCCGTCTCCGACTCGATCCTTCCAATCGCGGTTGCTCGATGCACCGGACGCAGGCCAGTCCCGGTTTGAGTAGTGTGGCAAGGGACAGTTATATTGTATCATGCTCAACTCCAGAGGACGCTTCGAGTAAAGAAAGAAGCACATGTGCATACTTTCTCCGTTGCGCTTCTCAACATCACCAGATCACCATCCATGTATGCATATATCCACTGACAACTTGGTTGGGACAATGCAGCCGCCCGGGCATCCTCGTTTTGATTAATGACGCCGATTGGGAACTTGAAGGAGAAGAAGCGTATGAGTTGAAGAGTGGCGATAACATTTTATTCGTCTCGACCTTGCATGGAGGCTAGCTCCAATTTCCACCCTACCTTCACCGAGTTTTCTTGTTTCAAACATGGACCTGCGCAGGGTCTCTCCGCATTCAAGAATCGAGTTGATCTCTCCGAACTGTTTCATTCAACCCCACGATGAGGAGACTTGGGAGAGTTGGTCTGGCAAGGCCTGTCAAAAATGGCATGACACACCCCTCGTGATTTTTGTCTTGGATGAAAAGAGGGGGCTTTTTTCCACTCGATGTTTTGGCGAGCCGATCCACGGACTATGCTCAGCTTGACAAGCATCCAGCCCACCATTATACCTACCAACCTACCAACCTGCCCAAAATAGGCTCTTGTTGTCGTCTAGTGTCTCGCTCGACCCAGGAAGCCCTCCGGCCTTCAAGGTCTTTCCGTCTCATGTCCGTCATTGATTCTGAAACAACCGTCCCCCGAGATGTTGGGATGCGCGGGTGTTCGAACAACCCGGGGAACAAGGGCAAACAAAACCTTGTCTCATAGAGCGTCCGTTCTAATCTTGGACACAAACCTACCTCGGTTTGATGACCCCTCGCTTATTGTCCAAGTTCCATGTTGAAGATGGTTCGTGCTAGTCGGTGTGCTGTTCTGGCAAATGCCATCATCAAACATCTGCCCTGCCAAAATCAGGCTCTTGTTAGTGATGACGATGTTTTCAGCATTTCGCTAGATAGATCTCCAGCATCTTGGATGCTCATATGCATGCATTTTATCGACGAGCAGGGCGTGTTTTCGCCGGGACGACATCTCACACTCGCCCACCTGCGTCTTGCACGATATAAATCCGCCCAGCTCATGCCAGGCCGCTTACATGTACATTGTCAACCATTGGTCCCTGCCAACGCGCAGCATGAAATGGCCATTTGCAAACAAAGGCCAAGTCCGTGACGCCAAACCTTGTTCCTTGCAGAGCACTGACAGTAAATGCCGCGCCACAAATTTCCAGCAAGTCTCTTCCAGCACTCTGTCCTACAATGCTTCTTGAACAAGAGCCCCAAGGGCAATGTGGCTGGCTGCGCGGTGCTTGCTCGAACAAATCTCTCATCCCAACCAACACCTTAGTGTATGGATCCCGTCTCCTGGGAACCTGCCAAAATCCCAATATAGAAACAATGCGTTCCTTGATTCGGGGCCCATCTTCAGCACAGTAAAAACGAAAAAGAGAAAGAAAGAAAAAAGCCCCGCGTCGCTGCCCTTCAAGGGAGAGCAAAGTGACGCCAAGCTCGAACTTCTCCATCCGGGCGTCACAAAACTACTTTACCGCCTTGTCCACGCCTTCATAAAGTTGATGTCTCAGATCTGCCTCCACCCCTCCAAACGCTGATATGTTGCAAGAGAACGTCAGATGCCACGGTACGTCTTCTTGGGCCTAGCAATCGATAGTTGGACAAACAGCCTGCTGCAAAAGAAGCATTTCGCCACTGTGGATAAGACATGCAAGGAACATCCATGGTCGAAAGACAAGGTGGTGCCTCCGGATTCGTCGTCATGGTTGTACGTGGTTGGCCAGCAACCGTTCATCGCGCCTCGGAAGAAAGCACTGAACTCTGGAGTCGGCTCTGGACTTTGACATGTCGCAGAATTTTGTACTCGGCAGCCACATGATGTATTGGGGGTGGGGGAGCCCTTCGAGTCTCGGACTCCTGGCCGCGGAAAAGGCGTCTCGTCTGAATGAAGCTTGGCCGCCTGCCTATATGCAATGCCTCCTTGCATGATGGTCTGAGCAAGGTGGAGAAAGCATGGCCTCCGTACTCCGTACCAGACTTCACATATCAGCTAGCCCACAGCCTATCTATCCCGGTAACGCGTCAGCCCGTGAGACAGGGGCAAAAGGGCACATCACCTTGATGTCTGGGCCAAGTGAACAAACTGTATTGCACCGGAGTGAGTAGGCGACTGATGGGCCTTTCACGGTTGTTGTGTTCAAACTTGGTGTTGATACCTGTCGCGCACATACATATTGTCTTTCTAAATATTGGGACTGCGAACCAGCCCAGGCTTTGTACAGAATGAACACCAGTGTTGTTGACGATGAATAGAGAAAAAGCAGATGGTGGTATAAGAATGCTAGGAACAGGAGCAGATAAATACAAGAACAAAAAGCGTGAAACAATAACAGGCAAGCAAAACCTCTCCAAAAGTGAAATTTTCAGACAGCCGCACGTGTGTGATTAACACAGTTAAAGATATAATAAGCAAAGCTCCCTCCGAGAAAACAGCGAGTCCTTAAAGTAACAGCCTGCGCGGCCACAATAATCTGTCCAAATACTCCTGTGATAAAAAGAAAAGCGACCACACCTTTTTTGGTGAAAGAAAAACAGAAGCAGTGCAGATACCCAATGCTGTTGCAACAAAGACAAATATCCAACTACTGCGCGCGATTATAAAAGAAAGCGAGCCAAAAACCCAAGAACAGTGAACTGATTTGAAGCGCTGCCGACCCCGCTTTCCAACTTTTTCTGAGGTATTCGCGATAAAAGACTTCGTATGAGGCCACCCAAAACCTTGTACGATGGAGCCCTCGTCTCATCCGACAAGAATGTGTCGTTCGTAACATAACAGAAGGGGCAAAAAAGAGTATGCCAAGCCTGCATAAAAAGACGTTTCTTCTTTTCACTTTCTTTCGTTGTCTTTGGTAGACAGTTTCGTTTCAGTCGTGGGGGAGCACCACCTGTGTCAGGATTGTGGCACCGGCCTCTGAGTATTTGCTAAAACCCCATGGCCGTGTGATGTCCCTGTCATCAATCGTCCCCATGTCGTTCTATTAGTACAACCGGTTGGCAAAAGCCATCTGTCGGGCGTGTTCGTCGTCATACAGCATTCCTGTAGCTGCATTTTGTTCGTGCTCGTGATCAAACATGCCATAGTTACGGGGAACATAGGCTGGCGTAGAGCTGGGCATAGGTCCCTGGGAAAAGTGATTGGCCATCATTGGGGGTGGAAGCTGCTGTTGATGCTGAGGCTGTTGCTGAGAATTGACCTTTGGTTTCCTGACGGCCACGGTTCTGGCCTTTCCACGGCCCTTGATGCCCTTGTTGCTGTTTTTATAATGCTCCTTGAAGTATTCAAAAAGGTCTCGGTGCTCATCGGGCACCTTGCCAATTTGTGCAAACTTCACAAACATCGAGGTGAGATCCTTTAATGTCTCCTTATGGAAGTTATTTTGGTGAGTCTTCATATTGCCAAGCTGTGAGAAGGACTTGTTGCAGCCATCAAGCTTGCAAATGAATGGCTTCAAGCCTTTGTGTGTTTCTTCGTGAGATCGAACATTGCCGCGCTGAGCAAAGGTCTTTCCACAAATGCTGCAGCAGTAGGGCTTCTCACCCGTGTGGCGGCGCATGTGAGTCTGTGTCAATTTTCGTCAGCACAAAAGTGGTTCAAGCTATGCACCCTTTTTCTCCATTAATTGAACATACCTTAAGGTTGCCACGCTGAGAGAATGTGAGACCACAGTTGTCCTTGGTACAAACCTGTTCATATGTTCAGTACTTTTTTCGCTATGTTTAGGTTGCACAGGGCACTCACGTAAGGCTTCAAGCCAGTATGAGTTCGGCGGTGAATGTCAAGGTGAGTTTTCTGAACGAAGCGCTTGTTGCAGTTGGGACCGTCACACACCCACTTCTTCTTGAGCTTTGACTCTGGAACAGGAGTAGAACAGGCATGGTTATGAGAGCTCGCTGGGCTCTGCGTATCCATAATGGCATCGGCCTTGGGGGTGTGTGCTGGAGTGAGAGTTTGTCCAGCGCCTTCCTCATCCTCTTCAGATTTGGTCTGAATGGCCTTCATAAGCTCGTCGACGTCGGTCTCAAAATGAATACGATGCTCGGGATTGATAGTCTCGTTGTACGTGATGGTCTTTGAGTTGGCTGTGGGGTTGGACGCAACCGATGGTGCAACAGACATGTTTGAATCGCTTCTTGCAGGGGATTGAAGACGAGCATTGCTAATTTGTCTCGATCCACGGTGAACTGAATGGATGCGATCGGTTTCGGGCTCTGACCCCATGGAGATTGAGTGGTGACGTTCCTGGAAGTCAGGCTTGAATGGAGAGCCCACAGGTGTTGAGGGAGGCGGGCTCTGGTATGCCGCGTAAGTCGTGTATGTATTCTGAGCCTGGTAATGAGGAGCGGCCATGGTCGTCATTGGTGCTGCGGTGTAAGCAGGAGCGACAACATACTGGGGCACCATGGCCCTTTGCATGGGAGCCGCTGTATTAGTTCGGGAGTCATAAGGCATGAAAGCAGGTGCTTCCATCATGGCCAAGTCATGAGGAAGCTGTTGTGACCAGCGGCCCCAATTGGAAGAAGCTTGTGAGGCTGTGAGAGCCATCCTTTTGCATGTACGAAACAAGACGAATATTGATGTGAAGATGTCGATGCGCAGTAATTGTCACAAAGGAGTAGCTCTTTGAACCAAGTGACAAGACACGAGGCCTTCTTGTTTTGGGTGTATGTATGGAAAGTTGATGAAGTGCGAGGATGCTGAGGTGTTAACTGTAAAACCTTAAAAGCAAAGGGAAGGAAGAAAGATATATAAGTGTAGAGCAAGATGTGTGGTGAGGAGGGTCTACCAAGAGTCTCGATGTGGAAAGGGGGTGCCTATGTATGTAGTAGTTGAGGTCGAAGACAAAATGGTTATCATGGACAACATTCGGATGGAGGCGACATTGTGGGCGTCCATGAGGTCGGCCGGTACATGGCAAGATCTTGGCTTCAAATTGCAAGAGATGACCCCGAGAGCTGGTGCTGAGGCAAAGAGGTGTCGGCATATCCTTGTCGTGAGGGGGTGGGATATGATCCAGAGGCGTATCAGGATTCCCTTCACACACCCCGGGTAAGGGAACGTTCCGTCCCCATAAAGCGGGTAGAAAGGTACCAGCCGGGGGTGGGGTGAGAGAATCAAACTCCAAAACAGGACGGGCTTTGCCAGGATGGACTGCTGGGTCCGTATGTATGCATGGTGATATCTTCCGTATCGTACACAGGACAGGGGGTGAGAAGGCGCCAGGGTCCAGGGGTGAGTTGAAGAGAGGACGGAGAGGGCGGAGAGGCGAAACGACACTTGGCGAAGCCAGGGAGCAAATAAACCATGTCACTTCTTTCCATCGTGCTCGTGCGAATCGAACTCCGTGTACAGAAATACCTACCCGGCTTGGTAAAGGTCGGTCGGTACCGCCTTCCTTGGTTCGCAACAAGCGTGGAGAGGCGTGAGGGCCGAATCGTTGGCTCCGACGGCGCGGGGCCGGGCACCGCGATGGCCATTATACAGCTTGGCGACCTTCGGCCCTTTGTCATCTATACTTCCAGATGTTGTACATGGCACCGAATATTCTCACTTGGGTTGTATTAGTGAGAGAAGCAAGCTGCCATCATTCAGCCTTTCGACCATCCTGTATCACGTTCTAGAGCCTCAAATATCTCTGGCTATGGCGATGGGGCATTGTGGAATCCATGCAGGACTGCTGAGATGATAGTGTATGAGGTGACGTCCTGGACCCTTAGCCATGTGTCGCTTTGGCTGAGTACCTTCTGTATTACCGCGTGTGAATCAATTGGCAATGCGATGCACTGAAACACGGCAGCGTAAACAATGTAGCCACTGAACAACGGACACGATGGGGCAGCATCAGCTCTTGAGAGACTAGCTCCAGCTGGCCCGGGCCTGCAAACCTAAAGATTTGCATTGTAGGAACTACTTCGTATCGCGGCCCTCAGGCACTGAATAGCCGTGTTTGCAGTACAAGACGATGGGGGGCGTTGGCTGTATGTAAGAGACGGGCGCCACATATTCGGGGCTGAGTACTTCGGGCTACACGCAACTATTATTAATGTATGGGAGACCACACCGGACAGTTCTTGAGACAAGCGTCCCGACGGAGAGACTGGTTCAAGCGGCCCCAGACTGAGGGTGTGCTGTCCCTGAGTACTACTGCAAGTTGTTGCTTGTGCCAACAGCTGATCAGACAAACTTCTGAACATGTTGTTCTTTTCTTTGCTTCTTTGCGGGCAGTCAAGCTCCCTACTTTTTTATTCTCTGGACTGTTTGTCTCTCGAATACTGCTGATGTATCATCTGGACCCTTTGGACCTTGGTACCTGAAGAATCTGGGCCTGGAAAGAGGGATGGGAAATGCCGAGCGAGTTTGAGGAAGGAAGTGGGCCCGGTATGAAGCTTGCTTGAAGATGAGTGGCTGACGTAGGATGACCGCGGGATATTTCGCGGAGATTTGAAGCTAGGCCTTCTTCGCCTGTTCTTGTTCCAAACCAAGAACACTGGCCATTTGTCTTGAGCATCAGGTGATTGGCGAGATGAAAAGGCTTCGTACGCTCACTGGCATCCATGGAATAGCTGTGTTTGTCAGTCGACGTGGTTAGCTGGTTGTCTTGCCGCGAAGTCAAATCTGGGGAAGCAGGCGAAATGCGAAACGCCTGTTGTGGTGACAGTTGGTCGATACATCATCGAGAGTCCACCAGCCGCCACAATCGCTTCCGCTTGGTCCGGCTAGGAAGTCTGAATTTGAAGAGATAACGTCTGATGCCTGGTGTGTGAGGTCTGAGGTCTAAAAGGTCTAAGGTCTGACGGGCTGCGGTCGTGTCTCCCGCGCAAAGAATCAAGGGCGGCGGACTTGTCTGCCGGACTGACTGTCTGATAAACAGGCAAGCAGGCAAGCAGGCAAGCAGTGCACCAGAACCAGACGGCAAGAGCTCTCGGGTCTCAAGGTTAAGCTGGGATTTGTCCGGGTGGCAGGTGGCAGGGTGGCAGGGTGGCTCTTGCCCGACTTGCCCGCAGAGCCAGCATGCCGCCCGTCCTAGACAGGCTAGTGGCTATCGGCCGGGCTAGGACAGCTCCCGCGAGCGCGCTAGACCAGGACAAGGCCTGCCCCAATTCACTCAGGTGCCCCCCCTCCCTGCTTGCCTGTCCATTGCCCTCCCCTCCATTGCCCCACGCGCTGGTTTTTTACACTCACACACCTCACACACCTCACACACTCACATCCACCGCGCAGCTGTTCGTTCCCTTACTTCTCAAGCGTCGTGGCCTCGAGCCGAAGTGACGCCAAGGCTAAGCCGTTGCCATTGATCATTTCCCTTCACGCCGCCAGCCGCCACACTTGTTTGGATCTGACCTCACAGAGTGCTACTAAGGCCTTACCTGCCAAGTCTATAGGCTAGCCTGGAGGAGCAGTCGTCGCGGCCCTGACTGGATTTATTAGCACTAAGCGTCGCGACCGTACCACCGTTGCGTACTGGTGGGTGTCTCTGGTTCTCTGGTCTGGTCTGGCAGTCTGGTGGCTTTGGATGGCACAAGAGGCACCGGCCTAATGCTAATCCAGATCACCGGTACAGTTCCTGGTTGATCGTCTCGTGGACATTTTGGATCGTGCTGATCAATCGACTTCTACCGTTATCATGGCGGCTGGGCGGTATTAGTTGTCTCCGGGGGGCCTCGAGCGTCATAGACCACGACCAGCATTGCCCTACAACCCAAATCGAATTGGAAATGCCGAACAGCAATCGGGCATCGAGCATCGTGCCTCAATCACGGCCTGCATACACTTGAAGTGCTGTACTGGGCCTGCATCGTTCCCTCCATCATTGCCTGGCGTCCTCACCCGCAAGAGGAGGGGGAGGTCACGACGACGAACTTGGTTGCGAGGACGGCAATGTATAAATGCGCACCAATGTTCTGATTTCCATTTCAGCCGAAATCCTCGGGAGTGAGCTTCAATCAGTCGTCCAACATCGAAAGAAAAAACTCTGTTGACCCAAATAGCTTGAGTGAGTGCTCGCCAGGGCGTCAATTAAGCCCCGAGGCGTATTTCCTGATTCGGTTTAGGCCTCTTCTCTCACTCATTCTCCGGTGAGATGATGGCATGATGGCATGACTGGCGACGTGGTCGGTGGACCTTGCTGTGCCAGTCCACACAGACGGTGCAGCTGGCAAGCCACCGCCCGGCCGCTGGCCCTGCCGGCTGGACGTTCATCTGGAGTCTGCTCCCAATCTTGCATCGGATGAATCATGGACATCTGAACATGAAGAAAAATTCATGTTACTAAGGCCCCGCGGAGTACAGTCCACCATTTTTGTACATTTACCCCAAAGCTATTGTTGTCGGCAGTCGGCAGTCGGCAAGTAGCGAGAGAGATGCCCCAGAGCCACAAAGGTGAAGCATTGAAAAGAAGTGAATAAACCTCCAAGAGAATTTACATCTGCAAAATAGGGCTGTGAAAAGAGCGACGCAGACTTCTTGGGTGAGTATCGCTTTTGAAAAATGACCGAACTTGGGTTCTTCGGGTTCATGTTTTTGTGTTGCTTCCCAGTGAAGCTGAGAAAAGATTCCAGATGGTGGCGTCAGGGAGCCCTCGCCTTCTTGGGCCTGCAACCTCAGATTGAGGTAGCCAGGATCATGCATCTCGGATCAATCAATCAGAGATCCAGCAAGCCGGTAGGCCAACTGTCCTACACATCCAGTCCGTGGGGTCTCAGCCACATGCGGTGCACCATCACCCAGACACCTAGACCAGTAGAGGTGCGCATACTTGCACGAGCGCCCTTTCCATCTGGGAAGCACATATCATGCTTGCCCCTCCATAGAAACCGGGGGAATTTGTCGCAGCGTCTCACACAGTCCGATTGTGAGGTCTGATGGTGCTGACTGGTTTGGCGGCGGCGCGGATCTAGTCTGCTTTTGGCGAATCTGATGTATGGCTCAGAAGGATATCAATTCTTGATGGCGGGATTCTCCTCGCTTGGTATGTCGCCTATAAACGAAGTCTTCAAAAGAGGCTGGAGCAGCGAGAGTCTACTCTCGGGCGGCTTTCTAGAGCATTACATATCAACAGGTGGAGTTTATGTGCTTGCGGCGTCTGCAAACGCCGAGCACGGGTTCACCAGGCGGGTTATGTGCCTCGAATTAAGCGCGCGGGGTCAAGAGTTTCCTCGTCCAGGGAAATCCTCGCCGACGACGCAAAGAGTTAACCAATTATATCACCTGAATTTGCCACTGAATTTGATTCAAATCAAGGGCGTGCTTTGAGGGCGAAAAACACATGCGGCAAGTTGCGTTTCTCGTCATCAGCAGTTTGCCGTCCATCTCTTGGACACAGGGGTCCTGAGGCTCTGATTGCGAAAGCCTGAATCAAGATACCACGAGGATTGCTATGCGAATCTCAGCCAACTTTAGTGTGCTACTGGGCGACTTGAACAGGATCAACCTCTTTGGCTCAAACCAGTTCTGGGGTACGACTAATAAGCTCGAATTGTGCAGCTACCACCCACCATCGCCAGATGGATCGAGCTGCCATCGCAACGCAGCAGTTGATCATTCTCGCCTGATGAAGATCCACGAGCATGAATTGAGTGGAGCCGTTGAACGGCAACGCACTAGGAGACCTTGCACATCCATCCGGCGTAAGAACGGGCTTTGAGCTGTCTTGACCAGCCTCTAACATTTAATTTATGCACAGAACAGATGCTGTACACTGTTCGTTCAGCAACGCATAGCAGGGAGATTACCCTGTTCGTTTTACCCCTTTCCTAGGTTGATCGGCCAAATCGCCGCTATCTCGGATGGCGCGTCTCGTCTTCGTCACGGGATACGCCAGTGGTACCAGGAAGCCAAAAACGACCTTTGCAATGGCTGAATGTCTCATGGGTAAGCTGTTGCTGTGAAGACATGCTAGCTAGCTACTACCATTTACGAGTTGGAAAGGGTGACTACGACAACACGGTCAGGCGCCATTAGGGCGGGAACGAAGTCATCTTTTCTCGGGCCGCAGGAGACAACAAAAAATCCGTTAAGGCCTGGGTTTTCCAGTTATATAAAAGAGTGGGGAAGCAAAATCGGGCGTGAGTGGTGGAAAGGTGAGCTGCTCCCAATCACACACCATCCTACCCCGGCAGTCGAATTATGATATATCACGTACATGGGAATAACCCTAGAAGCAGCCTTGATATGGGGGGGGGGGTCACGGCGAAGTCAACTCAATCCACCTATCCACCAATTCGGCCATTATCACACAGGAGCCTCTCAGTCTTAGAACGAATTCGATTATCAGAATTCGTCGTCCCACTGCTAGCCACCCTCTTTCATCAATGATGCATCAGTGGTGCGAGCGTGTCGTTATCGTTATGTAAACCCTCTCTTTCGATGGCCGCCTTTGATTTCCATTCAGGCCAAGTTTCTGCTGCAACTTTTAGTATTGACTAGCTCAGAGGCCTAGACGAAATACTCGAGCATGGAAAGATGTTGGGAATTCGCGCGTGTGAGCTGAAGTGTATCTCGATGCCTGCTTGGAAAGCAGGCACGCCAAGGATTCGAGGTTGGCTGATGGTTGGACGAGGCGAAGTTGTTTTGAAAATCAAGCTCAGAACTTGTCTGCGAAGCTGGTGATTCCCTGCTCCCGCTGGGTGATGACTGCTTCAGAATTGTTATGGATTAGGTTTTATCCGTGTATGAATAATACAGATGTTAAGTCAAGGCGAAATCGAGGCTGTGTGGGCTGTGAGCAGGCGTTGGCTGAGCAGCCAGTGATGGAAGAGGGAGCAGCCCCGGGGAACTGGAGTTGAGGTTCCGGACTACCTCATCCGGACAACTAACTGGGTTGGCCCTGTCCAAGGGAGGGGGCTGGGGGGGGGGGTCGTTAATCGCTGCAGACCTGCTGCCTGCCGTTCTGATATCGTACAAACGAGGTCAAGGGACGATGGGTGGAAGAGATCTGGAGCCGGCCAGGACCGTACCCCGGTCGCCTACGGGCCACGGCAATCAAGATTGACAGTGTGCGACTGGAAGCGCGCGATCGCCGACGATGCAGTTCGGTTCGGCTGTTCACAAGGACAGCCCCAATCGCGCTATTGCTTGCCGCTTTGTTGGAGAAAAGGACAGACTAGACGGCGAGAAAAACGACAAATCAATAGCTGCTGGGACCAGCCACGGATTACAATCGATTTTTGATTTTTTTCTGAGATGGATGATGAATAGGGATGCAGGGAGGAGGTGGTGAGGTGATGAAGGCCTTTGCTGCGACTACAATGGCTGAGCGTGGTAGGACAGGAACTGCGATCCGAACAACACACCGCGATCGGTGCCTGCACTGTGACGACATGTGGTCGAGTTTCATTTTGGTCGTGGTTCAAACCAAGGGGGTTTTCACGCAGGCGAAATGTGACAAAAACTGCGGCGCTCGACTCCACGAAAGATGACCGATTCGAGTGGAGGATGTGGATGAGCAGGAATCGACCCAAAAGCCCTGCGACAGCGACGGGGGGGCCCTCCTCAGCCCAGTCAGTCGTCTAGAATTGAGGGATTGAGGGAGGGGAGAGCGGTAAGTACAGCGTGTTAGCCACACGAACGGCGGGCGGAAAGCCGGCAGGTATGGCTGGCCGTTTTGAGCAAATGCGTCTTGCCACTCGGGGTTGACAAGTGAAGCCAAATAAGCCAAGGACGACAAGAGTGTGATGCGAGTATGGATGGGTTTCTCAAATGTCGACGAGACCAAAACAGTCTGGTGGTTGAGGCACGTTTCGGCAAGGACTTCTAACATGCTCTCAACGGGGGTTGGCGGGGGGGGGGGCAGAACAAGCAGAACAAGCACTGAGCGGAAAGTACGGAGTAGCACCACATGATGATGACGATGATGAATGATCAATCCAGCAACCCAGGCCAGCGCCGGGGCGGCGGACGGCTGATGGACGATGGCCCGCAAGCCACAGGCAGGACAGGACGCTTTGACCAGAAGGGCCCCCCAGAACCTGGGGGGCCGACATTTGACGGAAATCTAATCAATTCACGGAGAATCTGTCCCGGATTTCTGGGCCACTAGAAAAGGTGCCTCCGGACACGGTGACTGGGCGAGAGTGTGAGAGTCCAGCTGCAGCCCCCTTGGTGTTAGAGTGGGCGCAGTGGTAAACCCGGCTACCTGGTCCACGACCCTTTCTGCGCCTCTTGATATGCAGCCTCACGTCAACAAGCATCTTATGTCTTATGCGGTAATACGGCAAGGTGCAGTGCGGTGCAGTGCGGTGGAGCCTGACAGGGCTATGTCACCCAGGTATTTACTCCGTACTCAAGAGTCACGAGTCGCGAGTTCACCAGGCACTACACTCTCGCCGTGCTCAGTGAAGTTGAACGTGGACAGGGCGGGGGAAATGAAGAGATGAAGAGATTCGAGCGACATCCAGTTCGCTTTCCTGCAAAGATACGCTAGCGAGCCGACGTTGCATTTGCCCATCCGGCCGATGGACAGGTTGGTGTATCCAAGTCATTGGTAATTGATTAGTCAGTTTCAGGCCCGAAAGCATTCAGGTAGATGATGCGTATTTGCCGCTGGCGCATAAATCAACCGACAGAAATCAAAATGACGATTAAGTGACTCGGGATGGATTAAGCGAAGAACATTGGAGGGGGGGAGGGGGGGGGGGGTGGTCAAGGACCCTTTTTGATTAGCGAGAGAAACGCGGCCAATTACCAGTGGAGAAAATCAAGGACAAAACCGCTCGAATGGACTTACTGATCCGGTCCATTGCCCGCCCCGTGTTAACATGTATACATGTCGTTGTTGTGTTGAAATGTGTGCATTCACTCCAACAAGACGGTAATATCTCCAGACTGCTACACCAGGGGCGCGACCGGGTCGGCGAGAGAAGTAATAACATTAGCAATATACCTTATCCGTACTCGCAACTCCCGCCGCATGTAGTCCGTATGTATACTCGAATCCTTCCCCAGGTCTCGCTCAGACTAGTAGCTGCTATACCACGAGACGATGCAATGCTACGTTTTTTATTTGCGTACCGAGTACGAGCACATGAGTGGCGTGCCGCGACCGGGGACAAAATCCGTTTCCTCTCATCTAAATGGCTTGCCCTTGTCAAGACGCCAATTCTTGCCATCATCCGACAAGTCAGCTTTGGAAACTTGCAACGCCATCTGAGATCTCATCTCATCTCATCTCTAAATTCACGGAGAGCTAAAGTTTCAGTGTGGGCCCGCAGTGCGCCCGCAGTGCGGCACCTCTAAAAAAAAAAAAGTCCAAGCAAGAATGCCGCGCCCCAGCCCAACGGTTATGTACAGTGATGCATACCCCCTGGCTCTTTGCTGCGCTGCCCTATCAGAACCAGGCCAGGCAACTTTCCCACTTATCCGGGCTGCAATGCACGACAACTGCAATGATAATCCTTGCGGGGGGAGGCCCGGGGGGGGGGGGTTGCACGAGAAAGCATCACAAGACCAGCAAAAAAAAAAAAAAATTTCCCTTAACGCTCCGTACATACAACACCCGTTTGGGCACGGCATACTTTGTAGAAATGTCGTGCGAGGACAGGTCCCCTATTATCCCGGGGGAAAGGAAGACTTCATGGTAATTCCCGTGCGACAAAATGGGGCATTTCTTAGAGAGTTGGGGAAATCGCTTGCGCCATTTCGTCTGGCTGGCCCCGCACAGACGTTGACATGTTATTACGACAAAAAAAATGATTTTCTTTATCTGGTTTTTTTTTTTGTGGGCGGAGACATTCCCGATGAATCAATCTCCCGATGGGGAAGAGGATAAAAGGGGTTGCTTACTCATTTGTTGGGGGAGGGGGAAAATTCCCGGTTCCCCAAGGGTCTCGTGTTTCGCAAGTAAGTCTCCGTATGGAGACGGGCAACTAGCTAGTTGGCCGTTTTTGACAAGGCCAGACGGGATTAGCCAGCCACTAATCCGTGTTGTACATAGGTTCGAGGTCCACCCCCTGGGCGGCGGGGGGGCCCGTGCGCACGGCACAAACTGCGGACAACTAGACGCGCATCCGCAGGGCGACCCATCCACACTATTTTAGTGGGGCCCGTGTTTATAATTCTTATACCTATATTTAAGGTCAATCATCGCAGAACAGCAGGGACGTAGGGTAGGGACTGATATAATAGGCAAGGGGGGGGGGGGAGGCCCTTAAAAACAGGGGTTTAAAGGCGTGCTTATCGTGTCATGTTATGATGGAAAATACCTGCGTCATGTCAAAGTTTTTAAGCCAGGCCGGAATGTACTCCCTAGGCAGCGGCGGATGCAACATTTAAAATTTTTGACGGATGCGCGTCTAGTTGTCCACAGACTTTGCGCCAGCGGCCCGAATAACAAGCCCGCTGCTGCACAAACCAGCGTTCGTCGCGTTTCCATCCATTCCAGACTAGGCTGGAACGTTGAGCCGAGTTTTCCTCCCCCCCCGGCGGAGTATTATGGAGTTATTACGGAGTCCTTCGGTTCGGAGTCTCCGGTCCGAGAGGACAAAGATTGCACCTCGTCGGCTTGCCCCAGTCCCAGTCCAACGGGGTGGGGAAAAAAAAAAAAAAAAAACTTCCCATGGAAATGGTTCCTCGCTGTCCGTCCCGGCCCGTAAATCCCAACCGCAAACACAGGTGTTACATGCCCTTGTGTACGGAATATGGGGCATCGGCTGATTTCTTTCTTCTGAAACATGGTTGCCAAGGCGTCTTCGAAACAACCGCTGGGCAAATGACTGGTTTCAACACTCTTTTTTTCCAACCCGTCTGGTTCCCTATTCTCTCCTCGCCGTGCCTACCCCGTGTTATACCCGGGCTTGTCATGGGCCATGACGGCAAGTTGGTGGGCTTGTCTGGGAAAGACAATGGCTTCAACTCCTGTTCCTGTCCTTGTTTCCGACGATCCATGGGTAAGGAGTCTCCCTTTGTGTCACTTGTGTACTCGGTCGTGTGCCATCTTTGGGACGTGCTTCTGTGACGTGACGGTAAACTGCGTGCGGTACGGGAGTCTGATCCGTAGCGTCCTTCCTGCCCGGGTTTTTTTTTTTTTTTTTTACGGCCGAAGAAGGTTTCGGTGCCTGCCTTTGCGACGTGAAACTGGTGGATTGGGAGGTTGGTTTCTTACATGCAACATCCGGGGTGTCTAGAACTTGGGGGAAGAGGGTTGTCAGATTCGGAAATGGTCTTGCGTAGTGCGGCAGTGCAAGTCCAAAGTCATCATCTCCTAGCCTCCTCTTGCTTAGCTCTTGTGCTCTCACTCACTCAACTCATCACGATGCAATGTTGGGAAATCGTGCATGGACAGGTATCCCCCCTCTTTCTCAGCGCATTGAATCGCCGGCCATCTCAAGCAGAGGCTTTCGATGATGCCATGATTCTGCTGCAGTCTACGGTGGATTTCCCCCTTTTTTTTGTTTCTTTTCCTCGCACATGTGCAGGAGGGGGCCCTTTAGGTTGGGCGTCACGACAAGTGGTTTACTGATACGGGTTTATCTTTTAGTTCCACACGACCCGGTGCTTGAGTGTTCTGATCCGCCCTCCAAATGCTACCTACGAGAACGGATAAGAAAAGGAACACGGCCTAGACGAGGCTCAAAGGGTCTGAGACTTCTGCTTTGATGGAGGTTTTCGACTCATCACAGGCCAAGGGGGGTTTTTTTTTTGAGGGTGCCAACCGGCATCTTCATCCATCACCCGACTTTTGTTCAGCCGTGATTAAAATCATCCACGGAGACATGTCTTCACTCGAGAGAGCGACAACGTCTTGTCGCCGTATATCTGATAGAGTTCTGGGAAGCGACCTGCGGCTGTGTGACATGCTAGTACAGCCAAATTTCAGCTGTCTTCTGGGTCGGCTTCCACCGCAAAGATGATCAAGTCAGCGTGCATCGTTCTTGTCCATGTTTCTTTTTTTCTTTTCTCGCCCAGGCACCGCTCCCGAATCTCTTTGCTGCAAGCTGTTCTGGTGCCTGCATTCGCTACTGAAACCTCACGTCCACACACAACGGATATGAGGATTCGATTTTTTTTCGTACAGTTTTCTTTTTCTTCCCGATTCCGCTCCAGGGCACGGGCGGTGGCATCGCTGGGTTGCATGATATCACTATGTTGATAGATGTCGTGGTTGCCGAGTAGCTAAGAGCTTGAAATCCTGTGTCTGGCTAGATGCACACATCGGGCACAGTCCACCTAGTGCGCCATGCATTAAGCATTTCTAGTCTCGCGTTAGCCTTTCCAGATCGCGTTCTGTCGGCTACCCTTGATCTGTCTGGAGTTTACCGGGCGTGTGGTTCAGAAGTGACAGATATGCATGTTGGTGGACAAGTGTGTGTCTCAACTACTACAATTACTCCGAATACACAGGCGCCACTACCCTGATCTGCCAGAGCACGGAATTGGTGTGCTGGGAGATGCAGCTAGCAACAAAGAAAATATATCGCAGGCGTCTGTCAAGCACGGCCCTCCCTCCTCCACACATCTCAACATTCTCCATCCTTCAACCTGACGCAAGGCACACCATGGCAGTACCATTGCGGCAAGACCGTTGGCTGTAGTGCAATCCATCAGATGTAGGGGAGCAGGAGTTGGGATAATGAAAAAAGAAACGAAGGAAGAAACACCACCCCTCAAACTAGTACGGATAGCTTAGCGCCGCCCCGTCGTCCCCCGCTTCCATCTCGTAGTGGCTGTAGTAAATGCTTGCC
>JFGX01000228.1:0-46033 GCA_000729855.1 Epichloe aotearoae | reverse complement strand
TTTAAAATTCCTTTAATTCTAGTATATTTCCTAAGAGTCCTAGTTATAAGTTTTCTAAATTTAACTTTATTAATTAGTTAGGGGGTTTAGTATATTAAGTAGTAGTGTTATTTTTAGGGTAGTTTATAATCCCCCCCCTTTTTTTTTTTTATCCTTCTCTATATCTTTCTTAGTTTTAGTAGTTATAGTATTATTTATAGAACTAGTAATACCCTTTACTTACTACTCTAAGGCCTTACTACCTTTTAATCTAGTAGATTTATTAAGAAATCCTTTAGATTTAGCTTTACTAATATAAATTTTAACTTAATTCTAAGTAAGATATATAGCTTATAAATTTACTAGGTTCTAGTAAATAAGTAATTCTTAATCTCTTAGCTATTCTTACTTTTTAAGAACTCTATTATTAAATTTATATCTTATAAGGTTATTTAAATCTTCTTATTTACTAGTTTTAATAAGTTTCTATTTTTAATATTTAAAATCTAGGTTTATACTATTAAATATCTAAAATTAATAAATAAGGTATAGTTTATTTTTAGTAACTAGGAAAGTAAATTTATATTATAAATAGTTAGTTTTAGATATAGGGTTTTTATATCTAAGTTACTAGAGGTATATAATAAAAGAATCTCTAATTACTACTACTTATTATATACTAGCTCTGTATAATATAGGGTTAAATCTATTAGAAAGGCTAATAGATTTAACTAGTTATAAGTTATACTAATTTTACTTATAAAAGCTACTATTAGGTATAAAGTGTGATATTAGAAGTAAGTTAATTCTTCTAACTAGAGTGCCAAATCCGGCCCTATAAACGTCCCTTGTAACTAAGCTCATTCTGCCATGTAACAATAGCTCTAATAACTAATAACCTACTAGGACTAAACTAATTACTAACTAAGTAGTAGCTAGTAATAGTCCTATAGTAAAAGGAAAGATTTCTATTACTAAACCTAGGACTACTAGTAAAGAGATAATAATTAAATAAAGAAAGGCTAACTTAGGAAAATAATCTAAATATTAAGAATTTAGTAAAGGTAATAAAGAATAATATAATAATAGTAGTAAAGGTAGTAAAAGGTAATATAGTAATAGTAGCTTAATTAGGATATAATAGTATTATAGATACTAATATAAATATAATTAATATATAGCTAAGATATATAATATTTTAGTTATAAAGACTTAAAACTATTAATAAAAACTTAATATTAATTATATAGTATATAACTAGGAACTATTATCCCTTAGTAAAGCTATAGGATATCTTAGACGCTAAGAAAAAGACCTAATAGAAGCTATATTTTAAGGTAAACTAAATAATTAAATAAAATATAGGATAAATATACTTACTTAGGATAATAAGATATTTACTTAATAGTTAATAATAAGGGTATAATAATAGATAATAATAGGATTACTTAATAATAGATAATAAGGGTATAGGATAATAAGATATTTACTTAATAGGTTAATAGGATAATAGGGGTATTATCTTTTTATTAGTAGCACCTATTATAGGTTATGTCATATGTCACGTGCGTAATTGCGTAATACATAACGCCACCTAGGGCGTAGACTAGTGGAATAGATCAACCTTTCCCACGATTCCTTGACACATATGTTCATTGCATCACTTGTACTAATGTTCTAACGTTTCCGCCCTAGCGTGAGTCTCGCCGCATTGCTAAGACTGTCATCGACTCCTGTCACGATGTTCGAAATGGGGCGATATTCCTCTAGAATCACACGTAGTCCTACACCCTAACGGCTCTCAGCTACAGTTTCTATGTTGCCAATTCCTCTAAGCAAGCTTGATGCCCCAGTCCTCGTTAATTCTGGCTCCGACTCGTCCTAGGACTGCGAACGCTGCCCGGTCCTTCTCGGCGGCGTGGTAATCGACCTTGACAGTCCAAGTACGGCCCTCGGACTCGATCGAAACTTCCTTTTGGTTCAGGGTCGCAGGTGCACCAACAACGATGATGCGGTCCACGTACACCTCACGCATGGCCTTGAGCCAGCTTCCAGCCTTGATCGATTTGACGTCCCTGCCCTCGGCATCAATGGACTTCAGTATATGGTCTGTCAGATGGAACTTGCGATGAATGTATTGGCCCTTTTCATGCTCAAAAGTGTCACCATCATCAGCGTATAGGTCGCCTTCAGCAGAACCATCTTTGGATATAGTAACGACCAGTGTGTAGTCGTCAAAGCGCATGGCAGCGCTGGATCGGCGCGGGATGTCGCGGCGCGGGAAGATATGGCCACCACGCATAATTAGAGGGACAGAATCAATGGGAGCATCTACCGTGACCTTCTTGCCCTTTTGTGTCTTCATCAGCTTGTAGCTAGCATAGCCATAGTACACCTCGTCATCAGGAATCCAAATATCCGTAGAAAACTTGTCCTTTTCGACAATGGGCTTAGCGAGGAGACCAGTTGTTCCCAAGAAGAGCTGGTCATCAATGGCAAAGCCGGTCTCTTCAGATGGATGAGTCCACAGCATAGGGCGCACAACGGGGCTGCCATCTCGATTGGCGTGGAAAAAGGCAGTGTACCAGGATGGCAACAATGAGTAGCGAAGACGAAGAGCCTTTGTCAAATCCTCGGTGTATGGCTCGCCCAGCATATAAGGCTCGCGGCGACGGGAATCAATGTGAGCATGAGCACGCATGAAGGGGTAAAAGACACCAGCCTGATACCATCGAGCCATCAAGTCCTTGTCAGGATTGCCGAAGAAGCCACCAACATCAGCACCGGCAAAAGGGAATCCAGAGATGCCTTGGTTGAGGACCATGGGGATGGAGGCGGCGAGATGATCCCAGCTAGCCTGATTGTCACCAGTCCACATAGCACCTAGTCTCTGCGAGCCAGCATAGAAAGAACGTGTTAGAATAAAGGGTCGTCGACGCTCTCCCTTCTTTCGGCTGACCATGGCCTCCCAGGAGGCGTTGTGGAATGTGAGTCCGTTCAAATTGTGAACATCGCGGTGCTCCCAGTTCCCGTGGTGAAGGTTGTCTTTCGGCATCGTAGTTTCGGGGCCATTGAAGACAGATGGCTCATTCATATCGTTCCACAGGAAGGTGTTCTCCCGGGTGCCTTTGAAGAAGTCGTATTTGAATAGGGTTTTCCACCACTCATTTGCTTTGGGATTGAAGCAATCGATCCAGTTGGATGACCCAGGCCAGCACCAACCCTCGTAAATCTCGTCGTCCTTGTTGTGAACGGCCAAATCTTGGGACAGCATTTCCGAGCTGACAGGATAGTCGTCAACCTTCTTTATGTGGGGATCGATGATAACAACGAGCTTACGACCATGAGCATCCAGCTGTTCTCCCATACTAACTGGGTCGGCGAATGAGTGCGGGTCCCAGGTGAAGTACTTCTTCTCATCGGTGTACTCAATGTCGAGCCAAATGACGTCGTAAGGAATTTTGTACTTGTCCATCCGCCGGTCGACATCTTTGACGTCGTCATCAGAAATGTAGTTCCAGCGACACTGGTGATAACCAACGGAGAACTCTTGGGGCATTGCGGTGTAACCAGTGAGCTCGCCGTATTTCTTGGTGACGTCGCGAGGTGTGGGACCCATGAATACAAAAGTATCCAAGATGCCAGCTTCAGAAAACCAATGAGTACGGGTGCTATGTGTGTCTTTGCCAAGACTAAGAGGATTCTTGCCATCTTTCTCTTTGACAATATCGATCCAAGTCTCAGCAGCGTTAAGCCAGAAGACACCGACGGAAGAGTCCTTGCGGTGAGCCTGCATGAGAGGGATTGCGCCGTAGAGCGTCATGGGGCTATCCAACACATACTCAAAGACGTCTGTATTATACAAGCGGTAAGGCTCGTTGTGATTACCATCACCTCCGCGAGTTTGCCGTAGAGATATAGGGCCAGTGTGTTCGGGAATACCAAACACTTGCTCGTATCCCACAAAGGAGATGTCCAAGCCGACACTCTCGGGTCCACGGGGCTTAGAGTCGGTGTTTCCACCGAAAGACTCATCCCACCAGGTACTCTCATCTTCGCCATTGTCAGCCTTGGTGTTTTCTTCGACTTTGCCTTTCTCTCCTTCGGCTTGTTCCTTTTCAACTTTGGGTCTCCAATATTCCATATTGAACAACCCGCGGTCGTTGAATGTAATGTGAGATTCGCCATCGCGTTTGAACTCGATCTCAAATGGGGAGAATCTGATCACGGCTTCGAGCTTCTCGTCGCCACCATATTTAATGTTGGCCTTAGACTTGTCCTGAAAGACGACTTGCGCCTTGATATCCAGCTCCATGCCGCCCACAATAACCCAGTTCTCTGCCTCGTTGTAACGTTCTTTCCGGGCTTTGCTACCATGGCGAAGGTCAATATCCTTTCTTTGCCGCTTTTCTTCGTCGATCGAGACGCGAGCCACGCCACTTTTAAGAAGGGAGATCGTGACTGGAAATCGAGCTCTCTCGCCATTATCGATGGTCTTGGTAATGATGGCCTGCCACTGTCCATTTTTGAAATTGGCCGATTCGGGAATTATATGATAAGGTGAGCTCCAAGACGATGTATGGGCCGCGGCATTGTCAGCAAATGCACGGTTGCGCTTGCAGAAGCCCGATTGATCACATTTCTTGAAGTCGTGCTCCTTCACCGATGCTGGGATCGTGAGTTAGACCAAACAGCCCAGCATCGATGTGATTTATTGGACTTACTTGCTGGTTGAAGAAGACAAAACAGTACAACGAAGAAGGAAATCAATACTGCCCATTGGATAGATAGGGCAACAGACGACCGCATGGTCGTGATAGACAGTCCCGGGACCACGGAGCGACACTAGAAGATGGAATAGCTAATTACGAGATGGATGAAAGGGTTATTAACACGAGCTTGATACATATCCCTAGGGAGCTGCTTATGTGGGGCTATAACTGACCAATAGGTGTGAAGCCACGCTGTCATGAAACAGTGGGGTCTGGTCCAGTGAGCTTCAAGCTTGTTGAATGCTTTGGGGCGGATAAAGAGTATGTACTTCGATTCACCGGTAGACCTCACTATGATAAGTCCTAGTAATTATGTGATAAAGAAATACATTACTTATGATACACTTATTTTCAGTGATAAAAGTATCTTTGATTACCGAGTAGAGTGTGGGTCCTCTATCTGCCTCAGGTTGCCTCAGGTTTTTGGACAACCCAAAGGGCTGTAACCTGAGAGTGGCGAACAGTGACTTTAAAGCATCCGTGACCAACATCTCCTCTTGGAGATGTGCGAGCCTCTGCGACTAGAAACGAAAAACAACGAGTGTCAAATGCACTACTGACTACATACGTGCCCCTGGTATAGCTCGACAGCTCCCTCTCCAATCTGGATACTGCGGTCAGGTCAATGCTACAAAGACGCTCATCATGACTAGACCCCACTTTGAGCACCTTGAGCAACAGGACCCCGCTCCAAACATCAACAGCCGCCATCCAGAGGACAAGAATAGAAGTGACAATCCCACGGGCAGTGGCACCGCAAGCACCAGAACTAGCACTCGACGTGGCATCACAGTGTGGCCGGCTGTGGAAACCCTGACCCCACCATTTCTTGCTCTCCTCTTTGCATTGGCTGCCACTGCCCTCGTTTTCTTCTTCTCCTCCCGCCAGAATCTTCATCCTATTCCCGCTTCTTCAGATTCACTAAGCCCTTTTTCAATTCCAACATCTGCTGCATTCTCACCAGCGTCTCCAGACTCAAAAAAAGCATTCAAAATGAGCGTTACCGAGCAGACGTGAGTAATTTTCTCTTAATTCTCTTTCCGAGTCTTCTCGATCTACCCCGCCAAATTTACCCCTCCAAAAGCTCTCCCGATGTTGGTATCACAGCCTCACAGGGTACCTGACATCAGGATCGAATGGTTGCGAGATCAGAATAGGAATAATATAGTCACTATTCTCTGCTCTCAACCATTCGATCCTGATTTCAGGTACCCTGTGATACCAACACCCGATGTTTTGGGCAATTTCTACTGCAAGCGGCCCCATTCTGACACAATGTATATAGCTTCATTGCTATCAAGCCCGATGGTGTTCAGGTAGGCCTCTTTTATCCTTCTGCCGTCTGAAGATTTCCGGGTCTAATTCGATAACAGCGTGGCTTGATTGGCCCCATCATCTCTCGCTTTGAGAACCGAGGGTGAGAACGCTCCTCTGATGCATCCCCTAGCGATGGCCCTCCGATTGAAATAAACAGCATTGACTTTTCTTAGTTTTAAGCTTGTTGCTATGAAGCTCGTTGCTCCCGACGAGAAGCACCTCAGATCTCACTGTCAGTACTGCCCGTTCCTCCACAATAGACAACGGTGCTAACCAACTTGTAGATGCCGACCTTGACACCCCCAAGAACGCAAAGTGGTTCACTCCAATGATTGACTGTAAGATTCAACACTGTTCGAATATTTACATTCACATCTAATATCCACAGATATGAAGGATCAGCCCATGTGCGCCATGGTCTGGGAGGGCCGTGATGCCGTCAAGACTGGTCGTGGTACGTCCCCATTCATTTGTAGACGTTCCGTGCCGTTTAGCCTTTGATACTGATATTCACTCAAAGCCATCCTCGGCGCCACCGACCCCCTCGCCTCAGCCCCTGGCACCATCCGCGGCGACTATGCTCTCGACAAGGGTCGCAACATCTGCCACGGCTCTGACTCCGTCGAGAACGCCCAGAAGGAGATTGCTTTGTGGTTCGAGAAGAGCCAGGTTCTCAGCTGGAAACACTCTCAGGCCCACTACTTCATGGAGCTGTAGATTTTTCAGGAGGGAACATACACTTCCGTTACATATGAAGTCATCTTGCAGAGAGAAGTACATTGTAGCCCAGAATACATGACATAAAGACTGTATGGAAAAATTCAAAATTTTATGCAATTCTCATGGCTATGATTTGCGCGTCAATGTTTTCCTCAACCTGTGTAGCACTCCCGCAAACCAGGGTGTAGCCCATACACTGCCCATTATGCGAACCGGCAGAAGAGCCTTGGTGACTGCGTATGCAAGCGCAACCTCGACAAGAATTTTGTACTTTCGTTCGCCGCTGTCCCATTTCCCCAATGCACTCAAACCATCAGATCCATCTCTCTCCACATCCTCTGGACGAAATCCAAACCAACCTTTCCGGCTAAAGTATCTCTCGAATCGTGATATACCAGATTGGACATAGTTGCCAAAATGTGAGCTCATGTATGCCACTGGGACGAACGTCGTGTAGTGAAAGAGCGCAAACAGCAAAGATAGCGGCACGATGGCAGTGAGCTCGTGAAGGATCAGAAATGATACGAGGTGCGATATTGGCGCATTACGAAGCCCATTGGTGTATTTCTGCAACCGTCGAGGCAGTCGCGCTGTGATGCGGTCAATCCGTGAAGCTTGCGAGGATTCGTGTCGGATTCCTAGCGTCCGAGGAGAAGACCTAGGTTGACGGATCCTTGGCTGGCGGAACCATTGAGAGGTATTTAGACGTCGGAGCATCCTGAGGAAGTTGAACGTATTGAGTCGTGCACAATGGGGGGGTCAAGCTTGGATAAATGGAGCAGCGTGCGCGGCGTCGAATTGGGGTTTGGCGGGGAAGGTGTCTCGGGCCCCAGCCATACATATATCGTAGGGTAGGTAGGCTTGCTAGTAGCAGTGACAAAACATCGCCAGAATTCCAATTTCGAATGCAACCTCAGACGTGCGCAACAGTTTTTTCTCGGTTTTCAACGGCTCTATGGTACCTATATAGTTAGGTCTACAAATTTAATTCATCTGATACAGCAGGAATAACTGTTTTTATATTCACTTGGCTTGATTGACTGGATCTTTCTCCTCGCCGCCAAAACGGCATTGTGCTTCAGCTCACAGCACAAGGAGTCAACGTCAAGAAGTGCAGTTAGCAAAATCATACGCTTTCTATCATGACATTCTAAGAAGGGCCTACACCAAACCATGCACTCATTTGATGTCGATCCACTTTTACACTGTATGTTCACAGTTGTACCAGCTGTAACATTGATCATGGGTGGCCGTTCCTTCCCTCTCAGTGACAGCTGCTGTTTCTTGAAACACTTGGCACGCCCAGAATGTAATTCTCTCCCAATTCCCTTTCCTTTGACATTTCTTCCCAGCTTCGTCTTCTTCTCCTTTCATACTGCTTCCAAGTCCTCTCCGTACTCGTTTCGTCAAGAACACTCCATCAAACAAATAACACATTCACAAACACAATCCTTGCGTCGTTCAGAATGGCTGCCGCCAAAATCACCACTGGGCTGATTGCCATCCTGGGCCTAGCATCCGTTGTCCAAAGTCAGAATCCATCCAAAGGAGACCTCATTCTCTGCGACTGTGGCATTGGAGATGACAAAGAGCATCCAGATTGGTCCACCTCTCGCCAGATGAACTGGTATAATGAGATCAAGTGGCCAGAGTCTGCCTCTTCTTATCCCAAAGCTCCTGATATGGCCGTTGAAATTCCTTACAAAGATGGAATTTACCCTTGGCTCCCTCAAGGAGTAACTGGCACCATGCCCAATGGTCAGGTGTGGACTGCTTACATTGAAGATGGAACCCCAGACGGGTTCAAGGCTGGAAATGCTGTCTCCAGCAAAGATGGCAAGAAGACTCTCAACTGCTGGGCATATCGCGATCGTCCCATCAGTGCTGCCATCAACAAGACTCTCAGTGACGATGCCATTTGCTGGACTGCTTTTGTCTGCAATCATGACAACAACCCCCCTCCTCGTCCCAAGGACATGAAACATCACACTTCCACTGCGACAGCATCTACTGCCCCCCCGAGGTCTACCTTTTACACCAACCCCCCAAGACTATCACTGTCACCACAACCTCTTCGGGACAGCCTGCTCCTACCTTCAACCCCAAACAGGGACAGCTGGATGTATACGCTGGTGTCAACCCTCGTTTTATCAACTGGCAAGACACTTGGCAGGCATTCATCAACCAATTTGTCTGGGACAAAAACACTGGACGTTGTATTGGCGGTCCGGTCCGCGGACAGGGTTTCAATATCACCATCGAGTGTGCAGGTATCCAGGTTGACGAAGATACTCACATGACTCTGCTGCTGATCAAGGCGCTTCGAGATGTTGGACTGAACAGTCTTTGGTTCAACCAGAACCCAGTCATTCCTGGAGGTACCAACAACAATCAAACGTCTCCAAACTGGGTAGTTATGCCCGAAGCATTCAGTCTGCAAGCTACAGATGCCGCCACAAACAACATAGTGGGCCGACTCGCTTACAAAACTCATTACGATGTATTCCTGACCACTCCATGTTCTACTTGTGAGACTGGACGATTCAACAAGAGCTTCTTCGACCCGATCATTTCAGCTGTACAGGGAAGCTACCCCAAGTTCAACAACTTCACCGTTCAGGCGCAGTGCGAGCCTTGGATGGCTTGTGATTGAGCAATGATGTGTTGTTGGTGTTTGCTCTTTATGGAGAGATAGACTCATTTTTGTTACTGGCTGAGCCTCTTTATATTTGTCGTCGACATTGTTAAGATGATTGACCCAATGGCTTCAAGATCACGGCCCACTATACGGTAGACATATGTTGTCTTTTTATTTTGACAAAATATACTCTTTGCTTTTACAAGCCACGTTGTCGTGTTCTTGTGACTGAACAATGTGAATGCGCGGTCTAACTCTGATTTTTTTTTTCGTAAAAGCGACATGGAGTTCTCCGCTAGGTATCGCTGTTCCCTTCGGAATAGTACTCGAACTCTTTGGGAACCTCGAGCAGGCGGTTGTTGAGAGGATCCGGATCAACCTCGATGGCTGCTGTGGCTTGTGCTTGTTCGGTTAGTGTCGTTGAAACGGGCACTAAGGAGTGTCCTCTGAGCAAAGACGACAGATTACCAGCCCATTCCCACGGTCGACTGGCATCACCTGGCAAGCTGTTGAAGTACTCCCATCCCATGACGCCTCCAAAATTTTGATGCCTCCGGTGTAGTATGCCAAGGACAGCAGACAGCATCTCCCAATCCACAAAGCCGTGGCCGTTGGCAGGATTCGTGACCACTCCAATGACGATCTTGTCGGGACTCCAGCCTTTTTGCAGCATCAAATCATACATGAGGGTATTACTGAGATTGCCCCATCCGCAGTAGAACTGTGTATTATACCAGGCAATTTCGCGTCCACGCATAACCTCCAGCGCCTCGTAGTCAAATCCGCTCAGATTCTTGGTCGGATCAAGCATGGCCATGGCCACTGGCGCCATTGTGATGATGAAGGTTTTGCCAAAATCTGTTCGTAGCCGGTCAATCAATCGGATGATGCCCCCCAACGTCATGGGCTCTTCCACATCCAGATCCAAGCCATCCAGGCCACGCTCCAGGACGAGCTCTCGCAAGGGGCCATAGAAGGATTCGAATTGTTCATGGGAGCCATCGAGACGAGCATACGAGCCCTTTGCGGCGCCGCCGAGCAAGCCCAGGACTTTTACGCCCGAGGCTTGGAGGACGCGTAGCTCAGCCCATAGGGTTTGGAAGCGTGGGTGATTGGGGGGATGGTCGTTGAGAGTGAGGTCCTGGGGCCGGGAGTTGATGTGGATGGCGGCGAGGATGACATGGGTTATGGAGATGGAGGGCTGGGTGACGAGGGGGAGGATGGAGATGGGGTTTCCGGAGGGGTCGTGGTGGGTTTGGTAGTAGGTTATGAGGCGGGGAAGGGGGTTGACGTGCGGTGGGATGGGAGGCATCGGGGGTTTGGTGATGGGGAGGCGCGAGGTGGGAGATGGGAGGATCTTCTGTCTGAAGACTTCTGGAGAGGGTGTGATGATGAGGGTCTGGTCTGGTATGATGATGTCTGTTTAGTGTTCAGTGTAGGCGGGTGCACTGGTGTTGTTGGTTGCGCTTTGGCGGGGGTTGCGGGTTGGATTGGAGGGCATCTAGGGCATCTAGGGCATCTAGTAGGGCATCTAGTAGGGCATCTAGTAGGGCATCTAGTAGGGCATCTAGTAGGGCATCTGGTAGGGCATCTGGTAAGGCATCAGACAAGTGGACGTCCGGTGGACGCCACCTACAGAGGGTACCAAGCCAGCCTGATTATATGCGACGCCGTGTAAGTCGTTGGCTCTGGTCGAGACTGGAGGTTCATTCTTCGAAGCACATTAGGGCAATTCAATCATTCAACATAGCTAAAGGAAGAGGAGTAGGTTTTAGCAAGGAGGTCCTTCTTACTGGTCCGCTAGTTCCACTATTTCCCGCTTTCTGCCGACGCCAGAGCCTCAACAAGCTACAGCAAAATTCCATCTCTATCTAGCTAGCAACGCTAGCAACTAATGAAATCAGTAACATCCACCTCTCAACACCCTGTTGGCGATGGCGTCCAAATCAGCGCTGCTGCCTCGCAGCGGCCAATGCCGCCTCCTCGTCAGACAGGGACGACGCCCCCCATCAGCCTGTCCAGCCTGCACCAATGCCTCGCCCACGCATCGTCCTCGAACCCGAGCCCGGCACGACGCCCGTTCTCGCCGATACCTCTCGACGCCGTCGCTCCATCCCCGAGCAGAGCTGGAGAGGACACTCCTTGAGCTGCAGAAGCACTCGTCTAATCTGATCAACCTCTCGAGGTTGCAGCTCGCGCTCCAGGGCTTGCGGCAAGAGGCGGGATCTGAAATTGTTCGAATCGCGATCCTGGGACTAACCAACAATGGCTCGAAAGCCGGGCCAACGGCGCGGAGAGTCCTGCGCTCTTTGCTTGCGGACCCGCTACAGGAAGAACAGTCATGGGAAAGGGAGCTGGAGAGTCGGGACGAGACGAAACCGTTGATTGTGCGAGTAGGACCACCGCAAAAACATGCTGTTTCCTTGAAAATTGAGAGGGAAACAGGCCTAGACGAGATGCACATCTCTTCGCCGCATCTGGATAAATGCAATTTGGAGTTCCTCTTTATGGAGGTCGATGTCCCATACGGCGCCCCTGGCAAAACGTCCGTCAAGGCATTGGAGGATGCCGTCTTGGTTCCCGCAGTTGACATCCCCTCGGCCGCGGACAGAACATCACCCATTTCCACGCCTGTTCACCAAGCTCTACTGGTTGCGGACGGGCTGTTGGGAGCGGTGAACGTATCAGCTCTCCCTGTCGCCGAAACAGATGAGTCCATTATTGCAGCTGTTCATTTCGAGGGACTATCTAAATCCCAGCTTGGAGAGATCACCTTCAACATTGTCGACGTGTCGTTGGCTGAGCAGGGCATTCGTCTATTTCGACAAGGTCCCCAGCACGGCATGGAATACGAACGCCTCTGGTTCACCAGTAATATTCCTATCCTCATCAACTGGTTGAAGACAGGCGCTTCGTCGTCAGCAGGCGAGACGAAACCCGCGGTGCGAAAGCTCATCGCTTCTATGCTGCAGAATGCATTGTCGGAATTGCAGCTCCTGGAGGCACGCAAACTATCCAAGGCTTTGACTCTCAAGAGCCATGATCCTGCCGTGGCGGCATTGAACGAATGCCTGGCTGACTGGGCGCACAAGGCGCATTCTGAGCTGCAAGAGGATCTTGATCTTGCCTTTGGGGGACGCAGATGGCGCAAGCTGGGCTGGTGGAAGCTCTTTTGGCGGGTAGATGACGTCGCGATGCTCACGAATGAAATGCTCAGCCAGCGCTTCATGCCGACTGCTGAGCAGGAACTTGTTTATCTGACCGGCCGAATCGCCCAACTGGGAGGCTCATCGCCAGAGTATCCCCAGCCCACACCATCAAGCGAGGCGTCTTCCGAGTCGCGCACGCTCGCGAGCTCATCTGCACTGCCTAAATGGCCCGGCCACATTGCCTTCACACGTCGCTATCTACAGAATGAGACCGTGCCTGCTCTGCAATCCCTAGTACAAAAGCTCGTTGTTCAATCCCTCGGCACCTCAGGCATAGCCACGTCCCTCGCTGCACTCTTGTACGTGTCGTCATTCTCCTCTACCGTCTACGAAGCCGGCGCTGTTGCCGCCCTCGGCATCGTCTACAGCCTGGGTCGCGTGCAGAAGAAATGGGACGCCGCGAGGGCGTTTTGGGAGGGCGAGGTTCGCGAGGAAGGTCGCAAGGCTGTCAGAGCCGCAGAAAAGAGTGTGGCCACCGTGTTGGGAGGTAACAAGTCGAGCGGCTCTGCTGAAGTAGTGGAGGAGTTGGAAAAGACAAGAGAGTTGGTTGCCAAGGCAGAGGATGCCCTGGCAAGAATGAGGTAGTGTGTACGATCAAGCAGCGAACCACACACAAATTCGCCGTACCATGTACTAATTAATGCAAATGGCCTGACGCACGACCGTCCACCTCTTTATTTCTGCACTCCAAGTACTTGATCAAACACGCCAAAACACAGCACGTCCCAAAGACACAGCAACAGCAACAGCAACAGCACATGTTTGCCAATGCAAATCCCCTTTTCTTCTTTCACCAAAGAACAAGTTGATAAAATGTGATCCAGAACGCCAAGAACAACACTGTAATCCCCCCCCCCCTCCTTCCCCTCCCGAAAACCCTGTTATTCGACCAGCCTCTCCCTTCATTCCACCACCAAACGACCCAGTTCTCACCCTATCGCCGTCCTCCTGCCCGGGCCCGACTAACAGTCGCCCTGCCTCTTGCCAAACCAACACCTCTTCCGCGCAAGTTTCTACTCCTGAACATGGGTGCGTTGCGCAACATGTCCGGCACGATGAAGAAGCGCACGTGCGAACCGCGGATATACACCTGTTCGAGGTGGGAGACGCGGCCGTCGCGCGCGGTGACGGTAATGTCTTTGAGTTGGACGTTCATGTTGTCTTCGGCTGGAGATGTACTCAGTTATATGCTTTGTTAGAACGGCGGGTGGTGGGTTTGGTTTACCATCGAGGAGCTTGCCGCGGTAGGTTTGGCCGGATGTGATTTCGAGTGTCACGATGTGGCCCTGGGCATGTTAGCTTCGTCGGGTCATGGGGAGGAGGGGGTTGGACGAACTTGTGCCTCGTTGAGGAGCTTAATTGGGATGCCGATTGTGGAGGTCATGGCTGGGTCAGGGCGGTGCGGTACCGTTTTGTCGTGGTGGGTGGGTGTGGTTTTGGGAAATGCCTGTCTCGAGATAGCTGGAAGCTTGAAATTTGGGTGGTGAAGTTCTGGAAACGCAGGTTGCTGCGGGGTATCGTTTTGCCGGACCGGGGCGTAGGATGACGGAAAGTGGGGGACTCTGGGTTGACGCTGGCACTTTTGCTTGTCATGTATGATGAGGGAGCCATTTAGCGACAGCGCTGGGAGGCGTGCACGAAAGAAAAAGGGCTTGGATGAAGATATCATCATATGTATGTGAGAATAACAAATGCATTTCGTACACATTTTATTTTCAGATGGTCGATATGCCCTTTCAAAGACATCGGCTTGCTCCATACGTTGGGATGGACCGCATAGCCCTTATCGCGGGTGTGCTCGAACAAAAAAACCTCGTGCAAAGGCCCTTCTGTTCCCCAACTCTCAGCATCCTACTCGTACTTATTCTCCACACGAGACATGAGCTTACAACGAGAGGCTGTGTTTGTCGGTAAAATTGTACAAGTACATCAAGGTTGTTGACCATTCGGGCTTCAGACAGCCAGATTGATGCGCATTTAGCGGTGCCCATCTCACGACGCCATACCTGACGGACTTACGCAGCGATAAAATACGACGACGTATGGAGTTTCATACTTCCCGGGATACTGCTAATCATGTATTCATACAGGCTTATTCAACACGAAGTTGATGTACACTGCAATGTGTTGAGGAAAAAAAGAAAACCTCAAATCAATTGCAAATTCCAGCGATGTTGGGGATTCATTAAGCTTCCTGGGTATCAATAGATCTCTGCTTCTTCTGCCTCTTCCCAGTCAACAGCTCTCTCTTTTCTTGTTTTCTCGTCTGCTTGTCCAAGTTGCCGATCGTCTTCGTCTCCTGTCCACACGGCCATTTCACCATGGCCGCCTCTTCGGCCGCACCATCCCATTCTCGAGGTAGAATGGCGAATACGAGGTACGAGGTATGGGTCTTGACGTCATTTTCTGTACGGTGGACGACGTTGCCTTGTATCCATGAAGGGTCTCCGTTTTTGCCAGACTCCTTATCAGTCCAAGTCGACGTTATTTCGTCAACGTCCATCTTGGATTCGGAAGCATCAGAGACTGGCTGAGATATTTGTGCCTTGTGAAATTCTTGAGTCCGCTTGAGATCAACCTTGAGCTTCTTGACGGCTTCCGTCACGTCTGTCGGCGCGTTGCTGACTCCAGCTCGGTCTCTCATGATGTTGAGCCTGCGATGCGCAATCTCAACCATGTCGATGTCTGTCCAACCCAGTGTCCGCAGTTCGGTGACAGTGCGCGTGACCTGTTCAATGCAGGGCGAAAACGTGCAAATGTACACACTTTGATCGGGATCCAGAGGTGACACCCAATCACCTGGGTTTTCGTCCAGTTTCCCCTCTTTGAGTGTCTTACGCCGAGATAGATGGTGCAATGCTTCCCATGGAGCCGGTAGGTCGAGGAAAATAGCATTGGCCTTGGGGGACTTTCCATCCACGATGAAACCTCCGTCGCAGACATCTCTGTGTGTGACTTGAACAACTCCGTCGAGTAGATGATCTATGATTTCTACCTGTATTTTTTGGAATCGAGGCTCATGGAATTCGAAACTAAACACCTTGCCCTTGACATCAGTGTCTGATTTCGGATAGCCGTTGTAGACCGCACGCGCAGACGCATGTGTAAAGCTGCCGCTTCCCGCCCCGGCCTCAATAATTCGTGAACCCGGTCGAGCTCTAATGCGTTGCAGAACATAGCTATAATCTGGGGTGTAGACGACTTGGGTTCGATGCGGCAAGCTGCTGGTCCATAGCTCTGGGGTTGGTCGAAGCACGTATACGAAACCGCTGGCGGCTACAATAGCCTTTTTAGCGGGGGCTGAGCCCGGTGTATCGTTCCCATCATCCGCATTTGAGGTTGGTGTCTCTTCGTCTTCGACTTCGCCGCGTCTGCGTTTGCGTCCTCGGGATCCTGTGTCCACCACGGAAGCTCGAACCTGCGAGCCCCAAGGAATATCGAGCAAGGTAGAGTGAGGAAACGAGCCGAATCTTGTATTCAAGGTGACACCTTCTGCATATCCGTCTACTGCACCAGCCGATTGCTGCAGGGTAATGGGCTGGAAGTTGTCTTTGGAGAGACTGATGATAGCCAGGGTATTCGGCTGGGTCTTGGAACTGGGAGCAAGAAAGGGCGAAGGCGCGTGCTTTTTGACAGAGTTCATAGTGGTACGACGTGTGCCAAGGCTGTTGAATACAGCCTGGTCCTTTGAAGTCGGATCGAAGCGACACTGTGTGTCAATTCCAGATCGCGGTTGGGGCAGGCAAAGGATGGAAATTTGAGAAGTTTGTCAGATTTTGTTAGTGAGGGGCGGGGGAGGGGGGGGGGGGCCACGCACGTAGGCGGGTTCAAAAGGCCACTGAGTGTCAGTCTACTCCGCCCCAAGCTCCAACTGGCAATTTATTATCTCAATTGGCAAGAACTCATCGACTTGTCAGACAAGACGGATCTTTGGTGATGACACGGCCGCGTCCAGTCTCTGCAGCTACTTGACTCCTCTTCTTGGCACATCAGCCGCTCTGAATGAATCATTTGCGCAGCCTCAATCGTCGGAGATTCACATCAGTCGCTCTTGTTCCCGGCAGCTTCATTATTTTCCTCGGTCGAGGCTACAGCACCGCCGCTATGGAGTCATTAAAGGTTCACAACTCGCTCAAGCCAGGTCCTCCTGTGCCTTTTGTGCCCATAGAGCCTGGCAAGGTGTCATGGTACGCATGCGGTCCTACGGTTTACGACAAGAGCCATCTGGGCCATGCTCGAAACTATGTGTCCAGCGACATCATTCGGCGCATCATGATGCATTACTTTGGTTTCAAAGTCAACTATGTAATGAACATGACCGATGTTGACGACAAGGTATGGCAGGTTTCGGGTCTAGCCAGCGTTCAGCGGAACTAACAGGTCCAGATCATCATCAAAGCTAGAAGACAACGGTTGTTGGACCTGGAAAAGAAGAAAAAGTACTCCAAGCAAGATCTTCATGAGCTTGGTCTTGCTGCTTTCCGCGCCTATGCATCAAGCAACCTGTCACTCCTGGCAGACGACGCTTCCAAATTAGACGAGACCGATTATACCAAAAGGCGAGACGCCGCCTATGGACGAGTTTTATCGGGTGGGACGTTGTCTGGCGATGGCAAACCTGGCGACCCGGAGGCCAAGATCAAGATGCATCTCGGCAACATGGATGCTGCTGCCGAGGCTCTCAAACAGGACGCCATCTTCCCCGGCGCCGACGAGGTCCTCCTCCCTTACCTAGATTCGTTGTACAAGGATACAATTGATACCAGTGACCAGACCATGTTTACGGACCTTACTCAAAGTATGGAGGCTTTATTCCTGGATGACATGGACAACCTCAACGTTCTACGGCCCGATGTCATCACTCGTGTCACCGAGTACATGCCGCAGATTGCTAAATTTGTGGAGCAAGTCGTGGATAAAGGTTTTGCCTACGAAGCAGAAGGCTCAGTCTACTTTGACATTGGCGCTTTTGAGAAAGCTGGCAATACATATGCTCGCTTGCGGCCCGAAAGCAAAAACGACAAAGGTTTGCAGGAAGAAGGTGAAGGCTCCTTGTCGAAGAACCTGGGAGGCAAGCGTGGCCCGGGAGATTTCGCTCTTTGGAAAAGATCCAAGGCTGGTGAACCTTTCTGGCCGAGCAAATGGGGTGAAGGTCGACCAGGATGGCATATCGAATGCTCCGTCATGGCCTCTGACGTTCTCGGCTCTCGCATGGATGTTCATTCTGGAGGCATAGACCTGGCTTTTCCTCACCATGACAATGAGCTTGCTCAGAGTGAGGCTTACTTTTGCGAACACGACAAGGGTGAGCACACATGGGTCAACTACTTCTTACACATGGGTCATCTTTCTATCTCGGGCTCCAAGATGTCTAAATCCCTGAAGAACTTCCAGACCATTGCAGATGCACTTGCCACCACATACACGGCGAGAAGCATGCGCGTTGTGTTTTTGATGGGCAGATGGAACGACGGCGTTGAGATCTCACCGGATATGCGCGCCCAGTCCGACAACTGGGAGTCCGCCATAAGCGTATGTGTTTGCCCCCCGCTCGTAGCATCAAGAAACCCTCTCTGCTGACAGAAGCACAGAATTTCTTCACGAATACCAAGTCCTGGCTTCTCGAAGCTGGAATCAGTGATGGCGTCAAGACATTGTCCATTAGCAAAGATCAACCCCCTACTGGCCTTCTCGCCGACCTAGATCAGGCCAAGAAGGACGTGGAAGCTGCGCTGACCGACTCCTTTGATACCCCTCGAGCCATGCTCATTCTCCTCAAGTTGGTCAACACAGCCAACATTTACGTCAAGGAGAACAAGAACTTTGAACTCGCTCAAGTTGAAGCCGTCGCGCGATGGATCACCAAGATGGTTGGCATTTTCGGCTTAGACTCCAACGCCAGTTTCCCGTATGACGGCCTGGGCTGGGCCTCATCGATCGCCGCCGACGTAGATCCTAAACAGGCAGTAAAACCCTACGCCGAGGTGCTCAACTCTGTCAAGACCGAAGTCTCCGCATTGTCATTGTCCAGCGAGGTCCTCCCCACTTTGCTGTCCCAAGATCCCTCCAAGGACTTTGAATCCACTGCGTCTACCGGCATTCGCGACATTGAGAGACTGGCTCTTCCCTACCTGCGCGTAGTTTCACAGATCCGTGATGAGCTCCGTCGCATTGTCTCATCACAGACGCCCGAAACAAGGCGTGCCATTCTCGCCATGACTGATCGAATTCGTGACGCGGATCTCACCAACCTCGGCGTCTATCTAGATGACCGCCCGGATAACCAGCCCTCACTGATCAAGTTCATCCCCGCAGCCGAACTCATCCGCGCCAGGGAAGAGAAGGCAGCACGCGAAGCTGAGAAGGCCGCCAAGAGGGAAGAAGCAAGACTGGCTCGTGAAAGGGCCGAGCAGGAAGCCAGAGAGAAAGCCATGGTACCTCCAGAGGAGATGTTCAAGAAGGACGAGCGATATGGCGTCTGGGATGAGACGGGTATGCCAACCAAGATGAAGGATGGAAGCGACGTGCCTAAGAGTCAATTGAAGTCGTTGAAGAAGATGTGGGAGAAGCAAAAGAAGGCGCATGACGAGCTCAAAGCCAAAGGTGGACTGCAGAAGTCATGAACATGAGTGAACTTTGCATCGGGAATAGCAAACCAATTTCGACAAACAAATAGCAACTCGATGGGCATATCACTCGATGGGCATATCAGCAGCCCCTTGACCACGCGGTGTGTCCTCAATGTCATATCCTGGTCCCGCGCCCAATGCAACCCTGAGACTCAGCCCCCAATGCATGTCAGATGTGGTGCAACGCACCCGGCCTTGACACGGGTCATTCCCAATTCCATCTCTCGCGCCTAGACCATCAGGAATTATGGGTTTCATGTACAAAATATTGGAATATTGCTTAAATATATTGTAGGTACTTCTGATTCTGCGGGCCGATTCACCCGCAAACTCAGCAGGCGATGAATGCGGCAAAGAGGGTTGTCGATCGAGTGCACAACCAGGGGTGAGCACTGTGAACCTTCTTTGCATCGGGCTCTTCAACTTGAATTGGGGTTTTTCTTTTTTCTTTTTTCCTTTTTCGCTCAACTTTTGCTACGAGAATGGGCTCCTCCATCATCGTGCTCTCCCTGGGCATTCTCGCCATTCCAAGCCTGCTCTACTCTCTCGTGCGACATCTTCGTAAACATGGCGAACTCTCGTCGCAAGCCCGTCGCTTTCCAGGGCCGAAGCAATTCCCCTTTGTAGGGAGAGTGCACGACCTCCCGAAGCAGTCGTTGTGGTTGAAGTTTCATGAGTGGGCGGGCATGTATGGTCCCATCTATGAGACGTCCATGATGGGGCAGCGGTTCATTGTCATTTCGAACGAAGAGATGGCGCGGGAGGTGTTGATTCATAATGGGAATCACTTCGGTGGGAGGGTGCAGATTCGGGCGTTGATCGATCACAAGACGTCGCCTACGTATGTTGCGCTGCAAGATCGGAACGGTTAGTTTGTTCGGCGTCGGACCTTTGCTTGCCAAGCGTTTCTTATTATTCTTTCACTCTTTTTTTCTTTTTTTGGGGGGGGGGGGTTTCCCCGTCGCGATGACTCATTGAAGTTTGATTTCGGTACAGGAGCAGACAGCTGACGAACCCATCAGAAACGTGGAGGGTGCAAAGAAAATGGGTTCACGCCGCCATGGCAGCAGCGTACCAGGACAACTTTCATGGGCGGATAGAAACCGAGCTGAAGCGGTTTTCCATGATGCTTCTCTTGGATCCGGCCAAGTTCCATGCGAACACGCGAGAACTTACCGGGCGGATCATGAGTACGCTGGCGTGGGACGATGCGCCATTGGGACCAAGATACGGCGAGCATGCCATGGAGACGCTGACGCAAATGTCTGTCTCCGGTCCCATCGTCAACACCGTGACTCCGATATGGTACATTGCTGAGTTCCTGGGGCACAATCCCTGGAGGAAGTTTGAGGAGGCGCGGGAAGCAAAGATGAGGGCTTGGTGGGCTGACAGTCTGCGAGTGGCCAAGAGGAGGTTCCTCGACGGGGAATTGCCCCGAGATACGTGGTCGTACCGATACTGCGACCAGCTTGTTTCCGAAGGCAACGAGACTCTGGAGCAAAGCCCCGACGACGAAAACTTCGCCGCCTGCATGCTGGGGTTTCAGTGTATGGTCGGCGTCATCACTGCGGCCGGCCCGTTGCAGTACTTTCTGATGTGCATGGCCCTGCATCCGGAATGGTTGATCAGAGCTCAAGGGGAGATTGATCGGGTGTGTGGATGTCGTCTGCCGACGATACAAGATTTTGAACATCTGCCTACTGTGAGGGCGTGCGTGAAGGAGACATTGCGATGGAGATCGACGGTGCCACTGGGTAAGTTCACGTTCCCAATGCCTCTCTACGTTGGCCAAAATTGACAATGTTGTAATCTAGGAGTTCCTCATCTATGCGAGACGCCGACTGAGTACATGGGCGTCCCCATCGGAAAGGACGACATCATTCTTGCTTGCGAATGGTCGTTGAACCGCGACGAAGCCGTGTTCCCTGATGCTGAGAACTACCACCCAGAGCGCTGGCTAGAACCAGGTTGGCCGACATACATGGAGCCATTATCACGGTATCCCAATCTTCGAGAAGGTAAAGCAATGCATACATTTGGCTGGGGTCGGAGATCCTGCCTTGGTCCCTCCCTGGTTGATTACGAAATGTTCATGTTCGCAGCCTATGTCTGCTGGGGGTTCAACTTGTCGTTAAAGAAATGCCCCGTGACAGGAAACGATGTCACTTTTGATACGTATTCGAACAATTCGAGAGTCATCTTGCAACCGAATCCATGGCCGATGGATGTAAAACCAAGGAATGGCGAGAAGGTCAAGGCAATCATGGATAGTTATGAGAATGTCCAAGGGGAAGTGAGGGTTTGACAGAGTCTTGGCCTCACAGATCCTTTCCGACGCAGGCCGACGCAGGACAGGCAGGACAGGCAGGACAGCCGTCAAGATATACATAATCATCTTTCACAGCTGTCAACACAACGAAGTAACCTGTAACCTGCAAACGGGTGTCTCCACCTTACCGTGTTGTTTACTCCTGGTCGTGTTGGCTTTTGCTCACACTTTGCAGACCAAAACTCTCTTCCTCTTTGCACTCTGATTTTTATTCTCAAAACTCTGCCCAGCCCTTTTTTTTTTTTTTTTTTTTTTTTGATATCTGATATCGAAAAACTTGCTTATATATGCGTTGCTACACTCCAGAAGAGCACTCTGGGTCCTTGACAAATGCTGCTTCGAGGATCGTATCTCGCTTATAAGCGAGAGACAAGCAGGCTCGTGTATCTCCTTGTGACGGCTTCCAACGCCGTTCTATCAGTCAAGAAGTTCAAAGTCAGATTAAACACCACTGGGAAAATCGACTCTTCAGGGTTCGTTCCAGCAGCTGAGCTCATCGCCAAGCACATGAAGAGCATACCTGGCGAGATTCTTCGCTTGCTCAAATCCGTCATTGAGCTTCGGATATCCCACTATGCAGAGTTCCAGCGTCGTGTCTCTACCAATCCCAACTTCGAAATGGAAGAAAGCAACAAGTCGCACAAGCATTTCATCGACGTGCTCTCGCGGACCTTTCACATTCTAGGTGGTGAAGACGGCCTCAAGAAAGAAAAGAAGGCGGAAGTGAAGGCAGACAAGAAAGAACTCAGCAATGAGGATTTCCAAGCAACTTTCTCCAACCTGTTTGAACATCTTGACCTTCAAAGTGTGGAAGGCAGTGATGAGGAAAGTGATGACACATCCCTTTGCTGCGGAGACGGCGAAATATCACGAGCTCTTCTTTCCAAAAGGGCAAAAGCCGACAGGAACGGCAAGAACAAAAGGAACGGCAAGAGCTCGCGTGGGAATGGGAAACCATCTTCAAAGAACAAGAAGAAATCACCGGGCAAAGTGCCCCTTGAACAGTATGGGATCATGGACGACGATCATCATGTCGCAGCGGAACACTTCCTCGTAGCTTCCTCTATCTTGGAGCAGTGCATCGATCTCAGGCTTCAATCCCAGAAACGCTGGTGGTCAGTGGCCTACAGCACCTTTCAACCGCTTACTGCTCTATCTACTTCAGCGCAAAGCATCGCGATGATCCAAAGAGCGCACAAAACCATATCGCTCGAGTTCCCAGGCTCTCATTCCTACATGAGCCTGATCAATACATATACGAGAGGCGGCATGGAAAATCTTCAGCCGACTACGACCATAAGAGTTTATCGCGACCGCGACAGCGATGAGTGTTGTGTGAGCATGCAAGAGACAGCGGTTTCACGAGAACCTATGAGGGAGTTGCTCATGGAGCATGCGTACAACAACCTTGTCGAATTTCTCGAGGATTATGGAATGACGCCATCTGGAGCGCCGACCAAGTCAATGCAGGCTGAGATAAGTCAGTGGGATCCAGAGTACGATCTTGAAGCGGCTACCGATGATCAGAGACTGGAGTGGCGGAGACTCTACACCATCAACTGGCTGTACGGTCTGGCTGGTTATTACTTGAGCACGAAGCAAGAAGTCGACGATGAAGGCACCAGGGCCAGTCTTAAAACTGGCCGGAAGATTTCGACGCCATGGGCAGATAATTACACCTTCTTCGGCTTGGGTGACTTTGCCAGGTCCATTATCTCTCTGGCCCGGAAGGCGAGTAGATCCCAAGTACAGGACTGTATACCGCCACATCTTGTCTTCCAAGTTCAATGCATCGTGGACTCCTTCACTGCCTCCCGGGGATGGGCAGTAGAAGTGTCCGGGCACATTTTGGAGGCTCCGCCTGTTGAGGAGGGACCACCTGAGAAGTGTGGCATGATAGGCTGGTTCAACAAAGTTACGTGCGCGAACGAATGCGGGCATCATCAAGGATTGTCACAAGCACTCAAATCGCTCTCGAAACTTTACGCGTCCTCGGAAACCCGGCATGGCGCTTTTGGCAGGGACTCCTTGGCACTGGTCTGGTCAAGTTGGTGGGAACACCACCGTACCATCATCGAGTTGCGAAATGGCGAGGCCCCTGGTCCTCGAGTAAATGGTAAGGTTGGTCGATTAGATGAGTACGGTCTTTTCTCCTTCTCTCCATTCCTTTGTAGCTTCGCAATGCTGCAGACTATCGAGCTCTTCTACAGATATGCCATGTTTGTTTGGGATTCAACCCCAGAGGTCATTCTCATTCTGCACTTGCACAATATGCTCTCCCAGACGGGCGCTCTGAAAGAACCTGTGGAGATCATGGACAAAGTGACGTCTTGGTTCTCGCGTGATCTCTTTGGCGAGACCCGACCAATTTCCAACTTCCGCCAAGCATTTCTTGATCGCAAAGGCGCGTTGCGATTCACAAGCTTGTCTCTCCTTCAGCCTTTCCTGATCGGCACGCCCTCATATAAGCAGTTTCACATGAGCGAGCGCTTCTTCAAAACTAGATCATCGTTCCTCGTCTTTCACGAAGCTGGTTGGGAGTCCGATGCAGTGTCACCTCTCAGATTTTCCAACTTGAGCAAGCCGTCTTGGCTCAGGATTGCGATCAAAGCTTTGAAGAACCGTAGTCCATTTGACAGCCGCAAGCATTTCACCAAAATACCGAAAAGCGGACACGACATTGACCTACCTCACTTTGACCCTACTAGTGAGCACATCCCTGAAACGATGGTCTTGGATCAGAGCAATTACTCTTTGGAGCGGGACATATGTACATGTTGCCAAGCTCCTTTATCAGGTGTCAATTTCTTGGCCGTCACTCATAGGCTTCTCTCCATGTGGATCGCCATCGAAGACAAGTTGAAGCATTCAGGGCATGTGCGCTCTGATGGTGTCGATCGAACTGCATCCTCATCGCGCAGGAGTCCCATTGAATCCGTCGTTTTGACCGCACTGCAGGGCGACAACGACGAGCTCAACCGGTTGATGGCCGAGGTGTTTGATGAGAATCGAGGAGGGAGCATCTGCAGCGTTGCATATTTTACAGGTTCCGAGGGCCCCGAGCAGGACGACGCAGGTGAGGAAGACGCGAGCTCAGTGTAGGAGGATTTGTGCCGAAATTTTGCGCACCACCAGTACTGCGCCGAGTTCGGGATCTGTGCGTGGTTGGTCACAAGCTTGTTTGTACGTGTCGTTGTAACTGGTAGAGTAGGAAGGCACTGGGAAGCCAGAGAGGCTTCAGAAAAGGGAAGTGGGACTCGCATCAGATTTACTCCTCAGGATGAAGCCATGAAGGCACCTGGTGTCAAATGGCACAGAACATGGAAACGCACATGGGTGTAATTGGAATGAACATGTGAACTTGTAGACGTCTAGTACGGATCTGTACTTGGGTAACATATAAATCCACTCTATACAAAAGTGTAGTGTTCCCTGTATATGCAAGTATCGGTTATGTCTAATATGATGCATTCATCCAAAAAAGCTTTTACTGAAAACTGGAAGAACATTCGCGGCAGAAACAACTTTAATTATTTGATGAAACAAAAAATCACCTAACTTCTTAATAAACCTCATGGTATCCTTCTAAAAAGAGTTGGAACCAAGTATTTACAACTTACAAGTTACCATTTACTGTAACAGTTAATTAAAAAGAAAAACACATGCAATGTATCTCCGATGCGGGGAATCGAACCCCGGTCCCTGCGGAGCTTTCAAGATTACCGTGAAAGCGCAGTATGATAGCCATTACACCACACCGGATGCGGGGGCACTACCCAAATCATGGATTGATGTAGGAAACTAGTGTAATTTCACTTTATCAATCCCCTCACAACTGCGAGCCAAAATCAGTCAAGTTCACCACCTCGCCATCCCATCCCCAACTTGCCGATCAATCATCAAGCATCCCCCCTTCCAAAAACAAGAACAAACCCGCCAAAATTAAGAATGGCACAATCCACCGCCCACCGTCGCCTCCTCCAAGAATACCGCGCCCTCACCAACAACCCCCCCGAGGGCATCACCGCAGGCCCCATCTCGGAAGACGACCTCCTCCACTGGGAATGTCTCATCCAGGGACCCGAGGGGACGCCCTTCGAAGGCGGCGTCTTCCCCGCCGAGCTCAAGTTCCCAAAGGACTACCCCCTTGCGCCGCCCACCATGAAGTTTGTCGCAGACATGTGGCATCCCAACGGTACGTACGTGCCGTGCCGCCCCCTTTGAGGGACAAAAGACCACCCGCCCGCCGACGGGGTTCGAGAGCAGAGCACCCTGTTGCTGACCTTTTGTGTGATGAATCAATCCCCAGTCTACCCGAGCGGTCTGGTATGCATTTCTATCCTCCATCCTCCCGGCGACGACCCCAACCACTACGAGCACGCGTCCGAGCGGTGGTCCCCCATCCAGTCCGTCGAGAAGATTCTCATATCCGTCATGAGCATGCTTGCTGAGCCGAATGACGAGAGCCCTGCCAATGTGGAGGCGGCCAAGATGTGGAGGGAACGAAGGGCGGATTATGAGAACAAGGTTCGGGACGGCGTGAGGCGTATGCTGGGCTTGTAGATGGGGGAGACCGGTACGTGTGGTGGAAACGACTTGTTCGGTGGTTTTGCGTGAGGTTTACTTTTTTCAAGTGGCTGTGATTTGTGCATCTGTTTTGCATGGCACGGTGTTCACTAGGAGTAACAAGGATTTTTTTTTAAAAAAATCTCTCGCAACTTTTTGGCATTCCACTTCGCTTTAGTGGCATGGTAGCTCCCTCAATCATACGTGTTACTGTTCCTTACGGTCGCGGTTCACATCATGTTACTCATACGCTTCATCATGCTATGAGAAGTAAATCAACTCTATTACATCCCGTTGTCCGCCTTGAACTTGTCCCAGCTTTCGTTCAGGGTTGCGAATACAAATCCAGCAATGAGTCGCATCTCGATGTTGGCGTTTGGGGGAAGCTGTCACGGAATATTAGCATTACGTCTCCAATGAAGCCATCTGATGCACGGTTGGTGTATCTAAAAGAAAAGTCATAGACAGGGGTCATACCTTGTCAGGATGAGTCTTGGCAATGGCTTTCATGTACGCTATCTTGACTTTGTTGGTCATGACCAGTTCGTGCAGGCCAACTTTCTTCCATCCGCTGTTCTCCCAGAGCACTTGGTCCAAGCTGGCTATCAAGCCTCGCAGGTTGTCCCGTTTTCCATCTCGCCAGGCAGACACCTTTGCATCGACCTTTTCTGAAAGAGCAAACTTCTCATCGTCTTCTCGAGCAGCATTTTCATTCGCTTCCCGTAATCGGATGACAGCCTCGGAGCTCTTTTGCGGGGCCAGGCTGGCTGTTGCTGAGGCCTTGGGTCTTGGTGCAGCTGTCACCGGCTTCGCTGCCGTCTTGGGTTTCGGTGCCAACGTGTTTTGACATCGCTGACGACCCTTGATGGCCGTCGCTCCACCTACTCCAGCTTCTACGCACTGTTGCCACGCTGAGCCTGCGTCTGCCCATTTTTCCAGTGCCTCCAAAGCTTCCGCTTTTCTACTCAGAGCTTTGCCAAAGAGCTCCTTCATATCTCTGAATTCTTCTTTGCCGTCTTCTCCTGGCACGGCCACGCTCTCGCCCTGACCGTTTCCAGGACCAATGAGCTTCAAAGCCTCGTCCGCGTCATTCAGGGCTTGCTTAGTTTCTCCGATCTTAAGAGAAGTGAGGGCACGATTTGTGAGTAGGACGATCAACAGGGGGTGGCCAGCAGGGATTGTGGATAATGACCGAGAGTAGGATGACTGAGCTGTCGCGTAGTCTCCACGCTTGAAATGCGCCGTGCCCTCAAGACGGTATTTTGCGGACGCTTGTAATGCTGAGGATTCGATAGGAGGGATCCGGCGAGGCGATTTCGCCGTCGCTTTTCTAGAAGTTGGCGGGGTTGCTTGGGAATGTTCTGTGAAGGACGCTGTTTGTCGTTGCGCACGCCGTTGAGGTACGGGCTGTGATGGCTTGGGGGCTTCCGTGTTGAACAGCAAATCAGGTTCAGCTTCTCGAGGCTTAGGTGGTGCGGATGGTATTGGCGTCGTCTTTTTTCTGCGGTTGGCAGTGACATGGCTAGAGAAGCTGTCGTCGTCATCATCCGCTTGCATTCGACTCAGTCTAGACCGTGCATCCGACATGCCGGACGTCGTCTGTTGTTGCCATCGAGGTACTTGGCTGTTGCGACTCCGGTCACCCGACGATGGTGCCGCTGGCGATGAGGTACGAGACTGTTGCAGGCCAGTCCTTGGATCTGCACTAGGCCGGCTGCTGTTCCGACTCTGGTTTGTTCGGCCACCGGATTGGAGAGCCAGAACTTCATCGGTCGCTTCTGCACAGGAGCGTCCCGTATCCTGATTCCGCCCTTGTTGTGCATCGCGCATCCACTTCGGCTGGTTTGGATCTCCTCCGTCTTGTTGGAAATCCGCCACGGCTTGTTGCATCTTTTTCTGTCCCGTTTTCCATAACGAGTTTGCAGTTTTGAATAGGCTGCTGCCCACCGCTGCGGCCGACTTTGCCAGGTCAATGTCTGCACCCCTTCCAGACGATCCGGCGAATTTGCGCTCAGCCGTCTCGCCCGTAAGACTTGGCCCGGTGGACGAGCTCCTGCCCTGGGCCTTCTCCTTGGCTTTCCTGTGAGCATCATCCAGCAACCAATTTGCCGCCGCTTGGACATTGGGTTCAAAGCCACTTTGGCGAAGACCCCTGCGAGCGTCTTCTGGAGAAAACCCATAGTCCACCAGTTGTGCAATAGCTCGGTCAAGTCCCTTATTTGCATCACTGTCTCCTCTAAGTTCTTGTTCTCGTGTCCTTGACCGCGTACGGTCGTCCTCGGACGAGCTTGACTCGGCATTTTCGATCGGTTTTCCGGGTTCAGGTTGTTTCCGTTGCTGCTGCTGCTGCTGCTGCTTCATTCGAATCTCTTCAATGGGTTTTCCGAGGTCTCCGAGAAAGTCATCATCATCTGCTGGTGTCGCTGTCGCCGTCGTGGAGAACCGGCCGCCTGGTTTGATTTCGTTTAATCCAAAAGGATCATCATCTTCATCGAAACTATTGACGTTCGGTTTGGTTCTGGTGGTTGAGAGAGTCGCGGTAGTATCCCAGGCACTCGGATTTCTCAAGTCCACATGCTTCTTCTCCTCAGCAGAAGTCGACTGTTGCCGTTCCGGCGGCGGGTAGTGACTTGAAATATCCACCTTTGTGTCCTTGTTGAAGGCCGCAAACAGGTCATCGTCGTCATTATGTGCTCCATTTGATTTGCCGACTGGAGCTGCGGCGCTGGGACTCGAGGTAAACGCTCGCGATCCAAGATCATCCCATTGTTGTGCGTTGCCAAATTGTGCCTCTGTCTGTTTCCTCTTTTCTTCATCCTTCTTCCTCTTTTCTTCATCCTTCTTCCTCTTTTCTTCATCCTTCTTCCTCTTTTCTTCATCCTTCTTCCTCTTTTCTTCATCCTTCTTCCTCTTTTCTTCATCCTTCTTCCTCTTTTCTTCATCCTTCTTCCTCTTTTCTTCATCCTTCTTCCTCTTTTCTTCATCCTTCTTCCTCTTTTCTTCATCCTTCTTCCTCTTTTCTTCATCCTTCTTCCTCTTTTCTTCATCCTTCTTCCTCTTTTCTTCATCCTTCTTCCTCTTTTCTTCATCCTTCTTCCTCTTTTCTTCATCCTTCTTCCTCTTTTCTTCATCCTTCTTCCTCTTCTCCGCCTCGAGTTGGGCTTGTCGCTCGGCAAGGGATGGGTTTTGTTTCGCCCTAGTCTGGCCAGCAAAGCTCATCAAGCTGCTGAAGCTGTCTGTGGCAGGGTTTGCGGCAGTTTGAGCAGAAGGCGGAATTGCAGCGCCATTTGATGCAGGCGTGCTACGTCCCGAACCAGCAGGCGATGGAGTTGGTCGTAGTGATGGATAGGATTGGTTTGTTGTCATTGGGTTGTATGATGGTTTGGGTTGAGAGCCCGTCGGCTTGGACCAGTCAAGGCCCGAGAGATCATCCATCGCGAGGGTGTCTTGAAAAAAATGCTATCATCAATCATGGCCGTAACACTGGCTGGTCATTCAATGCATATTTTGGGAGCAGCTGTAGGAAGCCACACCTCGTCGCAATGTCCTGATTGTGGGTGATTATGCTGCAGCTACAAACCACCATGTGTCGCGTGGCTGACGTACACCACTGTAGATACGTGCGCTACTCCGTACGTACTCCGTGCAGATACCGCATTCCCCAATCACATGACTAATCACATCCAAGCACCAGCATGAACCGCCCGCCACCATCCTTTGGGACTGAGCAAGAAGATTCTCGACAGTAGTCTCCTCTCTGTTGGATAACTTGAATGGAATCGTTCAATCTTGTTGCGGGAATCAATCATCTCTAATGGAGCGTGATAATAATATGTGCACAGCAGCACACGCAGTGCTTGTCATACTTGTCTAACCAACCGGAGCTACCCTATAGAAAAGCTATTTATTTCATTTTAATGTTCAATGGCAGCATACTCGTATACATTTCACCGCATGTCTTTGACTCCTTTGAGCATACAGTCAGAGCAGGTGAGAACGAAGCTCTACGCCCAACATTGTCACAGTAGACACCTCGTGAATGTCAAACACCCGTTGTTGATGCACATACTCCATCCCCAACAGCGCGTGCAGATATCGCGAGACCAGCCAGCATTGTACGGAGCCCAATCTTGGCCGGGACTTGCCTGCCATTGTCTTGTGGTTCTCGCCTTACGTCACTTCCATTTTCGTCCAAAGACTCGACTCACACTTATTACTCCGTATACTTTTGTAATCTCCATCTCTGTCGCCAATAATCTGGCTCATGTTGCCTGCTGATCGCCATCTGCTTGGCTGCGACCTTGTATGGATGAAGCTGGGAGGGGGCATTTGTGCTTGGATTTGTCGGACAACTATGTAGACCTTTTTGCCCTGTAATAAGTGGGCACGATGATGACATCAGGAAAGCAGTCTGGACAATCGTTTGTGTTCCGTCCTACGTGGCACAATTACACGTGTCTTGTTGTGGCGGACGGCGGCAACGGCGCAAGGGACGGTTTGTGAGACCAATACAGGGACAACGTATGTACTCCGTACGTACGCCGACGATATACACAGTAATAGGTACCCGTCCCGTGCCTTGCTATCGTGGAATACATACATAAGAGGTGCCAGCGAACCGAAATTCGAACGCGTGGCGGCTAATAACATCGGATTACTCACAGAGCACGTACACTACTCCGTACACTACTCCGTACACCCCCTGAATTAGTTTACCAATCTACTCAGGGGAATTAAGCCAATTAGCTATTGACAAGGACATAAGGGAGACAGGGGCTAGGATTAAGAGGTACCTTTCATCACTAGTAGGGAGGGGCGGGGAACGAGTACTCCCTCCCACCAACGCATCGACTTCTGTCGCGTCCAACGGGGATTGGCTGCCAGCCCAGTCTCAGTCCGATTTCCATTCGGGGAATAAGAGTGGATACATCTCCTCCCTCCCAGCCCCTGACATTATTCATTTATTTATTGTTCCGCAACAATCACCAACAGCGACGCGCATGAAAAACAGCTCAAGACCAAGACTTGTGTGAGGGAGGAAGAACCTTTCCAGATTTCAGTTGCAATATGTCGTCCTGCCAGGGGCAGTACTCCACAGGTGCGTCATGACGACGGCGGCCAAGGGCGGCTCTGCCAACCAGATGGCCAAGCTGCAATTGTGATCATAATGGCAGGAGCGTGGCGCTCCGTACATAACACGTCCGACCTTCCTGTCTGCGTAGGGCAGAATGTGTGCTTCAAAGCATATATGTAGAGTAAACCAGACGATGGGATGACTCAGGCAAACACGGTTTGTTTGACTTGTTTTTGTTGCCCGGTGCCAATTATTCGCAACAACGAGGAGCTGACGTCCGTTCGCGCAACATGCGATGCGCACATGGGATTTTGGTGGTGGGGAATTCAACCAAATTCCCCACAGGTCGATGCGTCTGAGATTGGATTCCATCAGAAGGGGCTAGCAAGAACGACCCCCTCCCTGTATGTCTGCATGTACATACAATGTAGTGTACGGACCAACAAGCCCCCTTGCCGGCCGAGAGGGCTACACCCCACTGTATCATCGGCTAGTTGCTGCCGTTGGCAAATCATTGTCCCTCCCACATCCCCTGAAGCATGCTGTTCCACGTCAGTGAAAGATCGCGTCGACCATTAGAATGTGCGGCCCAGGGGTGAGGGTCCATCACTTGGGACATGGCTGCTGATCCTTGGAACTGCTGTAATTTGACACTATTATCGCCACACGAGCACACGAGCACACGAGCACATGAGCACACGAGCACACGGGCGCCATTGTGTCAAACGGTGACCCAAGACAAGAATTCGAGTCTCGGAGACGGTGTGGCGTGGCATCCCATCCCATGTCCATGATGAAGCGTCTTGCTTTCCCACTTTTCACTTTCCCTTCCTTCCAGAACTAGACCTTCCTCCTCTCCTTTCGTAGCATTCGAGACTCCTCGGATTCCGACGTTCTTTTCTCCCACCATTCCCGACCATTTGCGCTCCTTACGATCAATTGTTGCATACGATCCTTTTTGTTCTCTTTCTTCATCCCGACAGTTTCAATACTTGATTTGCACCCTGTTGTTGGCTCTTGAGATCTGGCACCAAACTATTTTAGGTAAGCAAATACAGATGATGCATGTTTTCTCGTCCGTACCCGCGAATTGGATCCCCCCGCCGACCACTGGGATATCGAATGCAACAAGCCGACATGCCGCCCAGCATTCGAGAGGATGCGCACATACGGAGCAGGATGGGAAAACGCTGAGCCAGTACCACGTCTTGCCGCGAGTGTGGCGAGAGAGTAGTTGTTTGAGGAGGCTGGGAGCGAGACCCTGACTTCCATCACCGTGGCCACGCCCGACAGACACGAACATGGCCTGACTTACAAAACACGAGCTGCGGACCGAGAACCAGCCCTACTACGCGTTGCAAGGCGGGCCAATACTGGATAAACAGCCTGACGTAGTGCCTTATGCTGGAATGTGAAGTCTCGGCGCGACCGCGGGGCTGGGTAACGCTTTGCCTCCATTCTCCAAGATGGACAAGACGTCGCTAGAACTGCTTGGAAAACATCTCTGTCTTGATGAAATGGCGGTCGAAATTTTCGGTCACTCAATTCTAACACCCCCATCTCGACTTCAGGAAGTCTCGAATCTGTCAGTGACAGAGCAACCAAAATTGGCATAAATTTTCAAGTGTTCGGTAAGCCAGTTAACACGGTCACCCATTGTGATTTTCACGTCATGCTGGGATTACTGGAAGAAATCCGGGCGTCAAGAGCCGACAAGGAAACAGGAGGGAGGTTTTGATCGAATGGTGATGGGGGCAACGAATATTTGTCGACCAGTTGGTATAAGGCTCTCTCGCAAGTGCCGGGGTCCCTGCATCAACGCAACATTCGGTCAAGGGCGCATGGAGACTGATGTTCTGATATCTTGGACAAGCGTTCGACTGATGAGGTTACCATGCACGCATGCATTAATACTGGATGAAGTTCATGGACTTGTCAAGACGCGTCCGCAAGTCGACACCTGCGTAGACACCTCTCTACTCCTGGGCTGGCTCGCTTGGTTGCTGCCGCTCTTTTGCTGCCTTTTCGATCAGTCCCTCGTTGCGATTTTTGAACTTGCTGCCGCAAAGCTTCATGCTTATCTCAATTTTCCCCCCGAACAGCTACCACTAACACTCGTTTGCCAGACTGCCTCGTCGCGTCGTCCATTCCTTTGATATAACAAGTTCTTGATACCGAGACCGCGGTTTCTTACCGAAAGTTGCGACTCAACTCTTCACCATGCTCAAGTCCGTGGCCTTGTCTGCTGGCCTCATCGCAGGCACCCATGCCTTTTGGCGCATGGAATGTCCTGGCCGCGTTGGCCTTGCACGAATCGATCCCATCGTCAACCCGAATAGCGCCTCCCCACACGCACACTCCATTCATGGATCTTGCGGTACGTGCTTCAGATTCCACCTGAGTTGATGATCAGCATGGTCGCACAAGGCTTCTCTCTTGCTGTGAATTACGGGCAGCAAATGTGGTGGACGAATTACTACGTGCGCATTTCTGTTGCGTGCTCAGAACGCCAGGCGAGTCTTCACCGAATATTGCTAACATGCCTCGTCATACAGCTTTTTCTGAGACCGCCGGCTCTGCGGATCTTATGGATGGTGATTGTACATCTTGCCGAGTAACACAGGACAAGTCTGCCTACTGGCATCCGGCATTTTATTTTGAAGATGCTAGCACCGGCAAAATCGAGCTCGTTCCTCAAGTTGGCGGCATGTTGGCGTAAGTACTGTCTTTTCATAGCTGTGTGGCAGCTCAGGAACATGGACTTTACTGAATTGTGATTAGATACTACCTTCTTTATGGAAACAATATCACCGCCTTCCCTAAGGGTTTCCAGATGATCTCGGGGAACAATAATCGACGGTCATACACCCTCGGAGACCCGAGCCAGCCTGATCCGCCTAAGTCGCAATGGGCTTCTCTTGGTCAGACAACGCAGGATGCTTTGGCACAGCGTGCTGTGGGATTCAACTGCCTCAACTACGCTAAAACCCCAGAAGCCACCCTGTACCGTCACAAGCTCCCTGACAAGTCTTTTCTCGACGAGCACTGTAAGGACGGCCTACGATTTGAACTCATGTTCGGATCTTGCTGGAATGGCGAAGACCTGGACAGCCCGAATCACAGAGATCACGTGGCCTTTCCTGACCTGGTCATGAACGGAAATTGCCCCCCGACTCATCCCATACGATTGCCAAGCATCCTCTTCGAGGTTATTTGGAACACTGCTGCCTTTCAGGGTCGCAATGGCCGCTTCGTTCTCTCCAACGGTGATGTTACTGGTGAGTAAAACAAGTCTTTTGATTAACAATCAGACATGACAGCCCCGTCACTTCTGTGCTGGCATACTAATCTGCATAGGCTTTTCCCTTCATGGTGATTTTATCACTGGCTGGGACCCAGAATTCCTCCAGAGTGCTGTCGATACTTGCACCAATCCTTCTGGTCGTATCCAGGATTGCCCTCTCTTCGACGTAGTTGATGAAGGCAAAGCCAGCTCTTGCAAGATGAAGAAGTCTCTCCTTCAGAGCTTGTCTGGCGAGAATGTCTTGGGACCCATGCTGAAGCTACCTGGTGGTATCAGCATTGGTGGTATGAGCATTGGTGGTATGGTAGGTGAACTTGGTCTCGGACCGAAGAAGCCTGCCCCTCCGTCTTCCGCCAGCACCTTGTCAGCTCCCGCCCTTGCGAATCGTCCTGGGGAGAAGGCAGCTGCCCCTGCCCCTCCCTTACTCGGACAGGTTTTCAAGGAGAGTAACAAGGATTCGTCCGCTCCTCCCACAGCCACGCCCACCAAGCCTTTGGTCGATGATCATCGCATTGACGTCGAGCCCACTACTCCTCCTCCTCCTCCTCCTCCTCCTGCGCCACTTTCGTCCCAGAGCTACTATAGCACTCAGTACGTCACCAATGATAATGTGGTGACCAAGATTCTTTGGGAAGAGACATTTGTCACAGTCCTTGAAGGCGGTGACTCCCCAGCTGCAACTGCGCCAGCTGTGGGACCCAAGCACCGGCGTCACGTTGCCCATCACGCCCATGGCCACGCCAAGTTCTGATGACTTTTAGAATCGCAGGGGAAACTAGGCTTGCAGAAACCACGTTGCTGATTTAAATTTTCCATTTCTTTTTCACTTTTTTTTTGGAAGGTGGGACATTCTTGCCATCTCGGCGGGCTCCAGAGATGATGGCTCAGAATTCGAGTTGCATGCTTGTCAGCATATTCGGCTTCTTTGTTCTTTTCTTCCCATTTCATAGAGCAGAGATGCCACACAGTTTTTTCTTTGGTAACTATAGGGGGTTAAAAACAAAGCAACGTGCCTAAATTGGAATCATGTCCTCCCGTGCATGTTTAGAATTGCCCACCCAGCATCCACGGACTACGGATTACATAAAGGCCAACTGCCTAGGTAAGCGACGCAGAAGCTGTGTGTTTATGCTTGGGTTCCTCCATTTGTCATGGTGCGCATTGCTACATTGCGCAACAGCTGGAATGAGGTCACAGTGGCAACGCATTCCATCGGTTTATTGCGGTGGGACTATCACCGTCAGCCTGTCATGACCACCAGTCCATTGTTTATGGGCAGTCTTCCAGATTGATGATTGACGGAAACTCCCATGCACCTTTCATCATGCGAATCCTATCAACTCATTGACGACGGACGGCACGGCTACTGCAAGACAAACCAGTTCACCAAAGGGGGGGCATCGGCCATCAACGACACCGGGAGACGGCCCAAGGTCGTATACAGCAGCAGTAAGAATTCGACATGGAAACATCAGGGAACATTAGACGAGGCGGAGATGCAGGGGAGGCCGGGGGCCTGAGCCTGGGCGCAATAATTGCCATTGCTCTTTGCGGCGGCGTATTCCTATTCACGAGTATTGGGCTGCTGATGGCATGGGTCATCAAGAATCGCCAGAAGAAATCATCCGCACGAGTCTACACAATCCCCGACGAATATTCGCAAACCCGCCTGACGAAAAGACCTTTGCTTATGACGGAGTCGGCTGTCAGTGGCTTCTCGACTCGGTTCTCGAGCCGGTTCTCGAGCCGGCTTTCACTCACACTGCCGCCCATTGTGCCCTTGCCGCCCATGCCGTCTTACAGCAACTTCAGTTTCTTCCGGACACCGAGCAAGAAGAGGAAGAGAGCGGACAGGAGGAGCTGGGTCAGAGGAGATGACTTCCACGGACCGCAGGTGAATAGAGATGCGAAGGGGGGTTGGTTCAGCAGAGATAGCTGGTTTGGGCAGGCGCCGACTGTGCCGAACCTGGATGCCGTTGAGCAAGGGGGCGGCGAGTATGAGAAGACGGCGAAACAGGTACATGTGAGACCGGAGCAGTTGCAGCAGCCGTATTATGAGGAGTATCGGAAGAAACAGCAGCAGTCGTACGGATATGCATACAACCGTCATCAGAAGCAGCATTTGGAGCAGCAACAGCTGGGCCCTCAGCATCGTCAAGAGCTGCGCGTGCAGAAGAGGCGCGAGGGAAACACTATTCAGAGCAGTCAGACAACGCCAAATCTTGGATCTCTGGACGATGTGCCTCGAGGGCGGCAATCAGCCGTGCGGGCTCCGGCGCAAGCGCATGTCCGACCTTCCATCACGATGACAGAGCTGGGACTACGAGACATTCTTCGGTCAACGGATCAGAGACTTCGGGAAGGAGCTAGTCGATCTCCTGTTAAAAGTACGCCTCATGGCTCGCCGACCCGTGGATCGCCTGCAAAAGCGCCGCGCGGCCGGCGGTTGAGCTCATCTCGTGGCACGGGACGGCGGCAGAGCAGCAGGGCAACGCCTAGTCCGCACAAGGGCGGACATGTTAGCACCTCTTCTACGCAAGATTCAATAACCTCGGTTGGAAGCGCTGCCAACAGTCTGATTGCCGAAGCCACGCAGCAGCTCGAACTCCCGGGGGGCATGGCCAGCCCGAGCCGGCTTCGCGGACGGGAATGGGAACCACAGGGCAACCAGATCCTCCCACCCAGTGGTCCTGGTTTGGAAAGTCCTCTGCACACACCCTCTCACAGTCCAGAGCGAGGTCTGCAACGGAGCCCGCAGCACAACTTGGAGCAGCAGAGGAGCCCGAAAAGGACAAGGTCCATCGACAGCGATCAGTCCAGCTCGCTGTCTACGCTGTATAGCGTTGGCGAGCCTGAGAACGAAGAAGAAGAAGAAGAAGAAGAAGAAGAAGAGATCCAGAGACAGTACCGCCTTCAGCAAGAGGAGTACCGAAGAATGGAGTTGGAGAAACGCTTTGAAGCCGGCCGGGATGATCCTTTCGTCGAGACCATACCTGCTCAGCCGTATATGCACAAGTCCAAGGAGCAACCTGCCGGTCCTCGTCCCCTGAGGCACGTCAAGAGCATGAGCCCGAGCCACTTGGCTACGCAAAAGAATGAGTCGCCTATTGCAAATCAGCCCCTGCGGCCGATATCTGCCAATCCAAAGGGTGGTCTTGTTGGTCGCGGAGTTGATCTGCGAATGGAACCACCGCGTCGCATGGTCTTGCAGCTACAGCCACCTCACCAGATGCAACAATCCGACCATGTTCGTCCCAAGGGCGAGCAAGAGGCTGAGCGCAAGGACATGGACATGGCGCAAAGTGCATCCGAGTCAAGTTTTACCTCTGCATCCGTCCACAGCCAAGATTCCGACGCTACGACTCTGCCCGCGTGCGAGACACCCAAGGCTGAATGGGTCGCGGGATCCGATGGCAGCCGATCACCTACCGCGAGCCCTCTCACACCGACCAGGAAGGAAGAGAAGCCCATCGACATGTCGTCGTCTCCCTTCAGCGAGGAAGAACTTCTCTCCATGCTTCTGTCCAACGAGGCGAGCAGGCGTGCTCTTCCCCAACCGCCCCAACCGCCCCGAGCAACTGTCGCTGCCCCGGACGGCTCAATCATGCCTGCTGGCCTCTCCCCGCGACCGTCGGTCCGTGGCACGAATCGCTCTGCCAGGGACGCACCAGCATTGAGCATGACAATTGGCGAGCTGCGAAGGATGAACAGTGTCGTTTCTTCCTATAGCGCAGCATCCATGGCCTCGACCGTCGTCGCAGAGAGAGATGCCGACTCCCCGACGCTGCCTGCCATTTTCGGCGGCAACGTCGTGCCCCCGCGGCATGTTCCCAAACCGAGTGCCATTGGAAGCAGACACTATCTCAACATCGGCAAGGCGGGCAGTGCGCAGAGGCCCAAGGCTATGACGAACTTGCGCAAGACGTCCTCTGCTAGCTCGCGGAACAAGAGGCCACGGAGCAATGGGTTGCTCAGGCCATCGTCCAGCGTCAAGGAGCGCGGAAAGGAAAACCAGGGACTAGGTATCAATCAGGGCACAGCACAGGAGGGGCTTCCTCGACCAAGGCAAGCTCCTCAGACTCCGATCCGGTCGTCCCCGAAGGATACTAGCATGTCCAAGACCAAGTTCGCTTCCCCTGCAGGTTCGCCTTCAACTCAAAAGGGGGGCAGAGCAAAGCAGGGTCCCGTTGCAGCTCTGATTGCCCAAGAGAGAAGAGCCGGCTGCAGAGACAGCGTGGAGAGCCTGGGACTGTACGATAAAGACGGGTTCTTGTTGCCTTCACCGGACAGGGAGGCAAGAGAGATGAGGAAGAAGGGACGGAGGATGTAAATGACGGGGACGCGGAAAAGGGGCAAAAGCAACTGACAAATCGAAGTGGTCACAATAATTTTGGATTACTGTAATGAAGGAAAGAGAGGGCCTCCATTTTTCTGTCGTTGATCGAACGAACTTGCCTTTTTTTTTTTTTTTTTTCCCTTGGCAAACCGCCAATTTCATATTCACAACCCACATAAGCCAACTTCCTTTATATTCATTCTACCATGGCAGTACATCTCTACCATAGCTCTGTTTTAATACCTTGCTCTCAGCCTTTGATGCTTCACGGCTGGATGTGCCCTTGGTCCATCAACGGCTGTCCACCTCGTTCTCGTTCTCGTTCTCGTTTGCGAATGCTGGCGTTAAGCCCTGTATGCCAACCGAGAGGAGGGATCTGTGAAGATATTGATCCCAGGCGGTAGTTCATGGCCACTATTTGGAACACGTTTGAATAAGAGAAAACAGAGGTAATCTCCTTCTTGACAAACAAGGACCATGCAGCCACTTTTGTCGAGCGCGGGCCAACTCCCGTCGCTACTCAACGCGTGTTCTTTTGCTCTCCGAGTCTTGACCACAATTCACATCTTGCCCGTCAACCTCATGGCGCGGTCTCGTCCTTCCTGCCCCTTCGCCTAGCTCTTCACCTTCACCGTCGCCCTCCGAGTTCCTTCCACCAATCCAATTCCCTTCCTCATCGAAATGATGGTGGACGTTATCTGCCGTGATCCACCCACCACTGCCCGGCATGGGCGGTGGTAGACCGCCGTCTGTGGCGCCGCGCAAAACGCCCGTGAACCCCTCTACGGTTTCTCCCTCGGCATTGCTTTCAAACACGATGCCATCGTAGTCATCCTGTTCCTCCTCATCGCCGTTGGCAGGATCCGGGTGCAAGTTGGAGCAGCTGGCAATCGCGTCGTACAGCTTCTGCGCATCCGCCGAGTCCACCGGCATGATGGCCAGCTCGACGGTGTTGAAATCGTCGTCGTCGGCGCCGCCATCGGAGAAGTCGAGTTGCATCCATATAGCTGGTGTGCTCGCGCCGCCGTGCGCCGCGACTTGTTTGACCGCGTGGATGGAGATGGATGGGTACGGTATCGACACGCCCGACTCGGCTTCGGAGCTGAAGATTGTGAAATGTCTGCCCCAATCTGGTCAGTTGCCTTGGGGAAAAAAATCTGAACGTCGTCGCATGATGATCGAGTTGGTCGCCGACTGTGACGCAACGTACTCTGAGTTGACAAAGACCTCGACTGTCCGCTTCACGACCTGCTCAGCATCGCCATTGGAGCTTGCCCCTGAAGTATCGGCAGCAGGTGAGTCGGCTGGGAAAATAGCCAGAGCACCGCATTGCGACTTGGGAATGGATGCGACAGCTTCTTGGAGGTGGAAGTGCAGCACGGGCTTGCCGCCACTGAACGACTCGGGAGTTTGAGACTGGTACTGTGCGAGGGGGATGTAGTCCTCCAGAGAGGGAGGGGATCGGATAGTCGTGGCGAGCATAGCGAGAAGCTGGGAGGGTGTGTTTGAGGGAGCAGATTCCAAGAGCTTTTCACTCGGATCGATGCAAATTCATGCATCAATTGCCTTGCGCGGCTTCAATTGAGAGCGGGACAATTTGACGGCACCAAGTTGGACCCTCGCATAACCAGGATACCCTAAATGAGAAGTGATCCTGAATCACCCATTCCAAGACGGCAACAAACGGACCGCACTTTATGCAGCTACTATATTCTTGAAGATGAACGGGTACTAGTTGCAGAAAAAGCCAATGGCCACAAATGATGCAGAACTCAACGAGAACCTTGCTAATGCACATATCCTCGTCGCTATTGGTCAATGGACATCAGAAGACTTGGGGAATTACCATGCTAAATCGTGAGAGGGTATAATTTTCGGATGAACTGATGACCCGTGTCCCTTTCCAACAACCGCCTTGCCATCCGCCCTATTACAAGCCTGGTGGGGGGCACTGAACTCCCTGCAGGCGATTGCCTTGATTGCTTTCTTCAACAAGGACAACATGAGTCGCTCGCTTTTCCCATGACCATGAAACATTGGTACCACAGTATTTCATTCCCATCCATCGACCCGAAAGCCCCATTGGAGGAGTCATTCGCTATTCGAAATCACAACATCGCCACGCAGTCGATGATCCAGCCAGACACCAGGTGACGAAGCAATGCATAAAAGCCGTATGCAGGTCTCTCAACTCGAGATGCCGCCATAGATTTTAATGAACCCCCATTTTTACTGACGACAAAAATCAGGCCCCCATCCCTTGCTCGAGCAAGTCCCATTGACCGTGTCGCCCTTCGTCTCCCTTCCCACCGCGACTACGCTCTCGTACAACTACAAAACGATGCCGTCCAACGTACCGCCCTCGGGAATGGGCATTCCTACATCGTCCGATGGCACATTACAACAGCCGAAGCCTCGATTCGTCGTATCGGGCTCTGGACATGCCGCTCACCCAGATGAAATCAAAGAGTCATGTCGCGCCTTGCTCGCACATGTCACAGATCTCCAGCAGAATGCGGAAAAAGAACTGCAAGAATTCGAGGAGCGCATTAGACGACGCGACTTGGCAGAGAAGAGAAGAGTAGCGCCGGGCTGGCTGGACAGTGAGTCGAGATTATTGGAGCCACAAAGGATGTCTAATCAAGAAGCACCTTGTGAAGAACCTGCGCGACTGGCAACCACGAATAAGGGCAAGGGAAAAGCTGCCGAGGATGATGAAGGGGCGCAATTGGATAGAGCTTTTGGAGTCATGGAGTTGAAGTGAATCCCCCATGTCCATGTATTCACGAATGGATGTACCTGGGAAACCTCGACTCCTATCTACGAGCCTCTATTATGGATAATGATACGAACTGAGCGACTTCTGGTGTTTTGCATGGGTTATTTTACATTGAAACCACCCTTTTCCAAAAGCCTCCAACTAATTCAATCCTATCAGAAAAGACCAACGGCAGCCAAAGCAGCTACTCCTGCCACGGCGAGACCAGAAAGAATGTTTTTAGAAGACCCAGCAGTGACAATAGCAGCACCAATAGCAGTCTGAATTGATTGTTAGTACGGATTTCAGGACGAGGCCAAATCGCACCGAGCTTACCGAGTTGAGTTCACCAGCAGCGGTTGTAGGGGCGCTTGCCACCGCCGAAGCCCCTGTCGCCGCAGAAGCATGAGGGGCTGGAACATGGTGAGAGCCATGGTGGTGAGAGCTCTCAGACGTGGTTTGCTCAACAGGAGTGCTTATAGCAGAAGCATGAGGGGCCGGATCATGGTGGGCTGGATCATGGTGAATGGCTGGATCATGGCGGCGAGAGCTCACAGACGTGGCTTGCTCAACAGCAGTGCTTACAGAAGAAGCAGAAGTCTGAGACGGAGCGGCGCTGGTGACGACCGCAGTGGTAGAAGCTGCTGCTGTTGCCAGCTCGGCCTTCGATGATGCTTCGCCATCAACTGGCTTCGGAGTCGCATCCAAGCCGCATTTTCCAGCAGCGGATCCGACTCCCCTGCCGTAATGATCCCAGATGTCGAACTTCAGTGCACAGTTGAGGCAGTCATCGAAGCGCTTCTTCCAGGACTCATCCTTGCAGTATCCTTCCTTTGCGGATCTGGATATTCTAATGGCATTTCCTTGGAAAGCTGTCAATTGGAGAACGAGCAGATATACAGCCAATATCAATTGAGCTTACCGCAGCTGGCATGGCAGTGGGTGCGAGGGTCCATGGGAACATCATCGTGGTGATGATGATGATCAAAGTGGGTGCTGGCGACAGCGGCGGCCATGGAGGCCACAGAGCCGAGAACGACAGCGGAAGCAGCGAAACGCATCTTGAAACGAGTGTTGGACTGTAAACGAGTGACAAGAAATGTGTTGAATCTTGGCAGGGCTCAGACGAGTCGAGCGAGCAAAATTAGGCAGTACAGTGAGAACGTTGAGAGCACCCGGCGCACTGGAGATGGGGCTGTGACTTGCATTTTATTTTAGCTGAGATGGGAGAGCTGGGGCAATGGTCCGGCTATGACATGAGTCGTGAGCGGATTTTACTTGGAAGGTTCCATGAAGCATTGTGGATTGTCCTGCTTGCATCGTGGTCGTAAAAGTTGGCCAAGGAAATAAAAAGACGATGAAAGACTCGACCTCGCTTATACATACGTACCCATGAACATACAAGCTGCATTTGCTAGCAGGGGTGGATACATACATACGCCGATTTGCCCTCCGAGCGTCTCGCTGACTCGCGTTGAAGCTGCTTGCAGACTACATGAAACTGACGAGTATTGGTGGGTCTGGCCAATGGGAGCGGTACGTTGCATCTAATCAAAATCCCATCTTATCTGATCATCTGATAAATTTCTCACCCACCCAGTATGTACGCCCATTTGCCTAGCCGAGACGTTCCACTACGGTACTTTCCAGAATGGAGCTCAAAAGTCTTGGCTTCTGGCCACCAAGTGGGTGGCTGGTCGGATTTTCTCTACGGTACTTTCCAGAATGGAGCCCAAAAGTCCACCAAATGGGCGGCTGGTCGGATTTTCTCGGTGATTCGGGGACATGGTAATCTCGATCGAGTCATTGCTGTCCAAAAGAACCCCCCCCCCGACCGATCAAACTCGGCCAGCAGCGTCCAACTGAAGTGGTCTGGCATTTTGTTGGCCTTGAATATGCATGCCAAGTGAGGGGGGGGCAGAAAGGGGGGAAGGTCACCACCGGTATCGGTTCAAGTGGAAGAAATGTTTGACTGAGCCGTTCTATTAAAACCATCGAATCTGGCTCGTCCTGGGGGGGGAAGGGAGAGGGGGGGGGGGGGGAGGAAGGGAGGCGAGTATACACATATGTGGTATTCTTCCTGGCATCTGACTTTTTTCCTGACATCTCAACCTCTTTTCCACTCGGTGAACAACTTTGAATCATGTTCCTTTCCAAATCACTGGCTGCTGGGGCGGCCGCGTTGGCCGTGCGTGTGGTGGCTGGCAACCCCACGACTACTTCGAACCGCATGGGCCCTGCTGCTTTCTTGTTTCCAGCCGACAGAGCTTGGTCTGCTGCGGCCGACAACACTGCTCCTTGCGGATCAGTAGATGCTGTTGGGAATCGAACGAAGTTCCCTCTGAGTAGGTAGAAGCAATTTTGCTGGACCGTTGAAGAGGACTAGGCTAACACGGTATTACATAGCTGGGGGCAAGGTTTCTCTTGTGGACCAAAAGAAAGCGTCCAGTGTCACGCTAAGCATTTCGTACAAAGATAGTAAGTTTTCTTGGTCATTCATTTCTTGTGGGGGAAAAAAACAACAACAGCGGGAATTGACTCATGGCCATCCTCTCAGATCCGGTGTCCGATCATGACTTCATCACACTCATCGAGCCCGAGAAGCTCACGGAGTTGAACCCGGGCCACGTTTGTGTCTCTGTAAAGGACGCACCACCGTCTGTTAAGCCGGGGGCAAATGCAACGCTACAGATCAAGTATACCGCCATCGATGATAAGCCTAAGAACGAGACCTTTTATGCCTGTGCCGACATTACGTATGTGGAGTTCTCCAACTTCAAGGAGGACATCCAATGCTACGACAGCACGCCCGACACCGGTAGCGGGACCAATACTGGTTCCGTATCGACGGTGAATTCTGCCTCGGACTCGTCCAAGGGAAGCTCTGGATCAGGAGGTCTGTCCGGTGGTGCCACTGCTGGCATTGTCGTTGGCATCGTCGCTGCTGTCAGTATGCTAGTCGCTGGCCTGATGATATACCGAAGAAAGCAGCAGCGTCTTCGAATCTTGCGTCAGCAAAACTCGCCTCGAAATGTGAAATGGGATGAGCGGCCTAGGGACTCCAATTCGAACAAAAGCGTTCGGTTGCAGAATTTGTCTTGAGTCTAGTCATTAGGAGGCTTTTGGGGGGGATGTGTACGCATGTCATAGGCCATAGAAAGAAGCAAAGTTGCAAGTGAGATGTGGCCATGGCAGATTTACATGAAACATCTGCTTTGTGTGAAAGATTGAAAATACAGTTTCTGGGTTGATGAGTAACGTTTCTTTCTCCTCGCTTCGTACCGTCTTCTCTGTGCAACGCAAACACTCTCCACCTTGAACATGCATCGCCTCCCCCTGAAGCTCTATTCTGGTTGGCTACGGATCCACCGAAGGGCTCGTCGAGTGATGAAGCGCAAGTCCAACTCGAGAAATACTTCAAGGGCCAGTAATTCCAAGAAGAGGCAAGAAAAATTCGGGGCTTCAAGTCGGAAGAAGTGATTGGACGACTTGTGGTCACGACTCACTGGTCACCGTTGGCAATCAAGTGCGTGTCTGGGGACAAAGACATCAAGTTGTATATTCAGAGGAGGGAGTCATCGTGTCGGAAATCGTAAACGACCTCATTTCACAGTTGGGGCATATCCCGCCGAAGCGAAATCTCCGTCACAGAAAATGCCAACATGGATGTTTTGTTGTTGAAAGATCTGCCCGACCCAATAGCGCGGCGTGCCACTCGTTGGCTGTACATGTATTATATCTTCTCAAAATAGCTCAAGGTTCCCTGCTCAATAATAAATCGTCTCCTCTCGGTAGCTCTTCTCGGCATCATAATTCGTCAGCCTAATCGACTGGAACTCAAACGTCTGGTCAAGTGTCGTGGAGCCCCAAGTCGAGACCTGGCGGGAGCCCGAGCAACCTCGTCGGCTATTCACGGCAGTCGGTTATCAGTCAAAGTGCCGTGCGTTTTGTGTTCTGCGCGAATGATCTGCTCGGTTGTTCTTTTTGTTTACTCACTTGTAGAAGATTGCCTCGACACCGTTTTGAGCATCGACATGCTTTACCGTTCCTCTGGAAAAAAAAAAAAAAAAAGGTTGTTAGGATCCGTCGTGTGGAGACTAATATGGAACCACGCTGACATGGTCAAGAACCTACGAATACTCGTAGCACCGGAATCCGTCACCGACGATGATCTTGCTCGGCCCACCCGGAGAAAAAGAAACCTTGCAAGTTGGGCGCTTCGTTAGTGATGCACTGACACGAATGTGAAAAAAACATAATTGTGTGATGCTGGTGTTGTGTCGGAGTTCCATACTCGCTGCGCCTCTGCAATTCCCAGAAGGGCCAGGGCAATGGGGAGAAGCGAAAAAGATTGCATTTCTTCTTCTTCTTCTTCTTCTTCGTCTTTGAGCGTATTCTGCAG
>JFGX01000227.1:0-46070 GCA_000729855.1 Epichloe aotearoae | reverse complement strand
TATCTTAAAGTATTAATAAATATTAGTAATTATCTTTTTATATAAGAAGTTCTTACCTAAAAGGTAATTAAGGAAGTATTACTTAGTATCTTTTATTAGTATAATTAAAAATACCTTTTAGAAGTAGGATTAGAGAAGGTTAATTTAATTATATTTATTTTAAAAAAGAGTAATCTTTAGTATAAGAAAGTTATATAGCTTTTTACTATATTAGTTATTATTCTTATATATCTTTATAAGCTTAGAGATTTTCTTTATAATTTATTTATTAAAAAGAGTATATATTATTAGTAAAGTAAGTTCTTAAGGATAAGAGTATTATTTAGGTTAAAGGTTTTAATATTAAGGGGAATACTATATTTACTTTTATAAAGAGTAAAGGGTTAATTAAGGGTATATATAATAATATTTTACTATAATAAATTAAGGAGGTTAAGTTTATTAAGTATATTAAGCTTAAACCTATAGCTTAGGGGGTTTAGAAAATTATAACCTCTTTTTTAGCTATATTATTCTTATTTTCTCTTAAAAAACTTAGTTTAGTAAGTTTATAATTAGGATTTCTATTCCCCTAGGAATATATACTTTATTCTCTCTTAGGATATTATATAACTCCTATATAATATCTTTATTAGCTCTCTTAAAGATATTCTTAAACTAACCTTTAAAGTTTTCTTTAAAGTTCTCTTAAAGATTCTTTTCTTCCTAGCCTTAGTACTATATAGTTATAATAAACCTTATAATCTAGTTATTAAGTTTATACTATATAGTAGTATTTAGATTTAGTTATACTAGCTTTTTCTATTCCCTTATAAGGGTAAAATAGTATAATTAAAGCTACTTAAGTAACTTTTCTCTTAAAGGTTTTATAAGGGATATCTCTTAGGGTACCTTAAGTATCTTACCTTTAGGGGACTATTATTATTAAGCTAGTATTATTAAAGGATTACTTTTTAATCCTATTCTTATAGTAAGAATAGTTTAGCCTTTACTTTATAGTAAAAATACTAAGCTTTACTAGCCTTAAAGGGTTTAGGCTTAACTATACCTTAGTATAGTTTAACTAGGGAAAATAAAGTAGTAGCTAAATAGGGTAATAAGTAATGCTATTTACTATTAACTTTATTAATATAATAAAGCTAGGTAGCCTAATTAAAAGGGCTAAATAGAAGGAAAAATAGGAAAATAAAATATAGGATAAATATAATAAACATAATAAGTATAATAAATAGGAAAAATAGGGTAAAATAAGTAATAGGATAAATAGGAAAAATAGGTAAAATAAGTAATAGGATAAATAGGAAAAAGGGAATTATAGGATAAATAATAAAAATAAGAAAGAAAGGAAAAATAAGGAAGAAAGAAAAGATAGGTTATAAAGATAATATAAACCTAGAAATAAAGATAGTATAGACTTAGAAATAAGTCTTTAACTATATATTATATATACTAAGTATAGAGATATAAAGATAGTAATAGTAGAAAATACTATAGGAAAAAGAGGTTATAAACCTATTAGCTAGCTTTAGCTAAGGTTATATTAATATTAGGTTTAAGATAAATACCTTATAGTAATAGACTTAGTTATTTAGTTAGTTTTCTTATAATAAATAATAAGACTAAATTTTTAACTATAATATTCTATAGGCCTAATAGTTAAGTAAAGAATTAATCCCTTAGAAGCCTAAAAAGTCTAAAGATCTAGTCTTTTTCTTTAGTATACTCTAAGTTATACTTTCCTACTTAAATAGTTTAATAACTTAAGGGATAAGAAGCTATAAGTATAGAAATATCTTTTCTTTATAGTCCTAACTTATCTATAGTTTTTTAACTACTAATTAGTATTAGTTTTACTAAGGAATAATATACTAGTGTAAAGAGGTCTAATTTAATATTAAAGGTAATAATAATTAATAATAACTAAGGAGCTAAGAAAGGGGAGAAGGAGAGAAATCTAGCTAGGTTAAAAGGTAAGTAAAAAGGGGGAAAAGTAAGGTAGTAGTAGTATTATAGTATAAGGGTACTATAATAGTGTAGGGTTATAGCTAATTACGTTATATACATCCGTTTAAGGGCCCTATATCTGCCCTAACCTTTGGCTATAATTAAACCGAACAAGACCTAAAGGTCTGAAGGATTTAATAAGCTTATTAAAGCTATAAAATTACTAGGAAAACGCTATAGATAAGGAAATACTAATACTAGACCTTAAAAAAAAAGATAATAAGTTTAAAGTTAAAGAAGTTGAAAACTATAGAAAAATATATAAAGGTAATAAATACCTAGTAAAATAAAAGAACTAGCCTAGTAAATATAACTAATAAGTCCTAGTAAAAGATATAGAAAGCACTTAATATATAATTTAGGCCTTTTATTAAAGTAAAATAAGTAATAAGTATAGTAAGAGATAAGTAAGTTATAGGTAATAAGGTATAAAGTTACTATAAAAAAAGCCTAGCCTTATTAGCTATTATTATACTTTAATTAAAAAATCCTTAGACTATTTACTAAATAATAAAAGAAAATACCCCTAAAAGGAAGGGAGTCTTAAGGGAAAACCTACTATTATAATGCCTTTATATAATAATACTTTACTATTTTAAAAAAGATATTTAGTATTATTTTTATTTACTACTACTACCTCCTATATTATTAGGAAAAACTAGTGTTTTACTATACTTTAGGATATATAGCCTAGGTTAGAGAAATATAATTATAAAACTATTTTTATCTCCTAAATAGCTAAATATTTATAATAGTTAGGCTATAGAAGGGTTAGTAAATAGATAATAAAATATAACTAAGAGGGATATATAAGACTTATAATTCCTAGCTTAAGGCTAGGATATATAGTAATAAGAAGTTACTAGTATAAAACTATATATTATTAGTATATAATTAAGGTAGCTTACACTAAATTATAAGTAAAAGAGTAAAGAATAAGAAAGAAAGTAATATACTTCTTAAACCTTTATAATACTTATTATACTAAAAGTAATCTAGTAAGCTATATTTATATAGTTAAATCTAAGGATTAAAGCTATTATATACTTAGTAAAAAGATAATAAGTTTTCTCTAGGAATATAAGTTTCTCTAAAACTTCCTTATCTATAGCTTTTATTAGTATTTAAAGCTAATTTAAAATAGTAAGAAAGTTAAGAAAATTACCTTTTATAGTAAGCATAGCTTATATAAAAAGGTTAGTAATAAGAAGCTAAGATACTAAGGAAAGGAAGTAAACTTACTCTCTTATATATATTACTATAGTAAATACACTAAAGATAATATTTTATAAGCTTTACCTTTATAGTAATACCTAATAAAATATAAGGGAATTAGTAGTTTATCTAAGGGAGTATAGGCTTCTCTAAGGGGCTTTTCTTAAACTCTATATACCTAGTATATAAATAATATATATAACTATATTTTTTTAAGGGAATTATCTCTATCTCTATAGTAAAAAGATAGTAATTAGTAAGGGTAAAGTTATAGTAATCTAAGGTATAATAGTATTTTAAAAAAAGGATTACTATAGTTATTGTAAAGGGCTTGGGCTTTGCCTAAGCATAAGCCATACTGCACATAAGGGGGAGATTAATAGGGGGCAGCTAGGGTACGAAAAGGGGGCTAACATAAGGTAGCTAGGGGGTATAAGGGGTACCACTAGGGATAGCTTCTTGCCCCCTTTTCCCTTTCCTTCCTTAAGCTTCTTAATACTATATTAACGCCTTACTATAGTTACCTAGGGGCTAGTCTATAATAATTAAGAAGCTTCCTTTAGTCCTAAAAGAAAGCTACTAAATAATAAAAAGGGAAAATAATAATAAAACTAATAGACACGCTTTAACTAGAATACTAGCCTAACCTAGGGACTATAACTCCTTTATCTAAGGCTATGTTACTACTAGAGGCTTATAATGCCTAGTTTAAAATACTTTAACTTATATTAGAGTAGTAGGTAAAAGTAATTAAGAACCTCTAATAATATATATATATAAACCTAGAGCTAGTAGCTTAACTTGCTTTCCTACTAAATACTCCTATAAAGCTAATAGTCCCTAACCTAGACTTTACTATACTACCCTTAGGCTAGGGTTTACTACCCCTAATATTATAAATCTAATAAAAACTAATCCTAATAGGTAACCTATATAATAGTAATAAGATTATATTTACTACCTAGAAGTTCCTAATATAATATAAACTAGAGGTAAATAAGGACTTTATTAGGACCCTAAAGAATTAATAGATATTTATTTACTAGAACCTATTACCTAAGGTCTAGGCCTATATAGCTATATACTTTAAAGTAAGCTACCTTAGTAACTATAATCTAAAGGCCTTTCTTAGTTATCTAGAAACCCTATATATAAACCCCTATAAATAGGAGATAGCCCTAATAGAGCTTAACTAGATAGAATAAGGGGTAGGAAAGGTATTTACTATATTTTTTATTTACTTTAAATAAAAGCTTTCTTTAGTAAGGGGGGCTTATTAGACTAAAGATATTAAGCTAGCTAAGCTATAATATACGCTTAATAAACATATAAGGAAAACCTTTATTAGTAAAGGAGTTAGATAAATAAAGTACTATATAGTAGTTACCTAATATTATAGTATAGTAGTAAATATTAAGTCTCTAGTCTTAGAGAAAAAATACTAAAACTAATATAAACCCTAGCTAGCCTAGCTTATACCCTAGTAAGTAAACTATAAGGGTAATATACTAATAATAGGGGTATATACTATAATAACCTAGTAAGGTAAGTAAAATAAGATAAATAAGAAGGATAAGGGCTTTAAAAAGAATATAAAGTAGCTAAAGGCTAAATAGGTAATTAAGGTAAAGTTAACTAAGTAATGCTAGGAAGAATACTACTTATATTATAAATCTGAGGACTACTATATCTAGGAGTGTACCTTTCTCTTACCTTAATAACTATAGGTCTAAATTAATATATATAAGGTAAATATAGATAGTGTAAATAAGGAGACTATTATTAATACCTTAGAAAATAAGTAGCCCCTAAGTAAAGTCTTATATAGGGGTAGAGGGGCTAGCTAGTAGCTATAGATTTAGATAAGTATAGCTAGTATATAAATATAGATAAGGATATAAGATAATATATAAACTAACTACCTTTCTTAATTCTAGTACTCTTTAATATATACTTTTATATTAATATCTAGATTAATTATAGCTATAATTACTATAAAGCTATAAGTAAATTAGTAGTAAGATAGCTTAGCCTAGAGCTTATATAACTACTAAAATATAAGTAGGTTTATACTATAGTAGAAATAGAAAGAAGGGGGAAGTAATAAAGGGAAAATTCTTTCTTTATTATCTATATAGTATATACTAAAATTAATATTAATAGCTAGGAGTTACTAGTATATTTATATATTATCCTAGGCCTTACCTAAGATATAATATTTAGGATACTATAGCTAGAACACTATAAGGTTATAATTTATATAGTAGAATAATAGCTAGTTATTAGGGTAGTAAAGGGCTTTTATATCTTAAAGGCTACTAAGTATAAGGGGGAACCCCTAGTATAAGGGATTATTAAATCCTTATATACTATAGAAACGCTAGGTATAATAGGTAAAGAATACTATAATAAGGTTTATTATTATAAGCCTTAAGGAGATAATAATAGTATTATAGATTATAGCACCTAGAATAAAACCTAATAGTATAAATATAGCTATATTACTAGAGGAATTAATAGACTTTATAGACCTTTTTAATAAGGCTAAGGCTAATAGCTTACCTCCTTATAGGGGATCTCTTAACTATTATATATATTTATATAAGAACTTAGATAAGTCCTAACTAGTACTCCTATAAGGGCCTTTATATAATATACTAAGGGACTAGCTCTTAGAGGTTTAGCGCTAGATTATAAACCTTATAGATAAAGAATAAATCTATACTAGCTCCTTATTAGCTATAGCTCTAGTTTTTCTTATTAAAAAATTAAATAAGGGATAGTATTTTTATATAAACTATTATATACTTAATAAGATAATAGTATAGAATTATTACTTACTTCTATTAATTAAGAAAACCTTATACTCCCTCTCCTAGGTATACTAGTTTATAAAGGTAAATACTTATATAGTATTTTATAAACTATAAATAGCTAAGGGTAATAAGTACCTTATAGCCTTTTATATAAGGTTTAGGTTATTTAAATAGCTAGTTTACTTATTTAGCCTAGCTAGTATACTAGTTACTTTCTAATACTATATTAATAAATCCTTAGAGAATATATTAGGAGATTTTATAATAGTATACCTTAATAATATTCTAGTTTATTTAGGGGGGTTAAGGAAGGACTATATAGTAAAGGTTTAACTTATACTAGGGCGCTTAAGGGCTATAGGGTTATACCTTAACCTTAATAAGTTTATATTTACTATAAAAAAGGTCTAATACCTAGGATATATTATTATAGTAAGTTACTTAATTTATCCTAATTTAGTAAAGGTAATAGCTATAAGGGAATAAGTAATACCTATAAAATTATAAGGGGTCTAAAGCTTTTTAGGGTTTATAAACTTTTACTATAATTTTATTAGAAACTTTTAAAAGTTAGTAATATTACTTATATAACTTACTAAAAAGAATACCCCTTTTTATTAAGAACTAGAGAAGAAAAATACCTTTAAGAGGTTAAAAGACACTTTTATTATATATTTAGTCCTAGTATAATAGGACCTAGACTATCCTATAGTAGTAAAGGCTAATTACTTAGGTATAGCTCTTAGTAAGTGTATTTTATAGTAAGGATCTAATAATATATTATACCTAGTTACTTACTACTTTACTAGTCTTATAGCTTTATAAAGGAACTATATAATCTATAATAAGGAACTATTAGCTATTATCTCTTACTTAAAGGTATAGTTAGTAAAGTTATAAGGTATTTCCTACTTATTTATTATTTATATAGACTATAAGAACTTAAAGTACTTTATAACCCTAAGGTTAATATTAGAATAGTAAGCCTAATAAGTAAATATACTTATACTATTTAATTTTTACCTATATTATAAGCCTAATATAGTGCTATATATATTATATATATCCTTACTACTAGTAAGGGAGGTTCTCTTTACTAATAAGTATCTCTAGGCTTTTTAGGACTAAGCTATTATATTAAATCCTATATATAGTATTTAACTAAGGGCTATTTAGGAAGGTACTTAGAGGTTTCCCCTAGAGATAATAATAAGAGAATAGGTAGTAAATTACTTTATAAGTGCCTATAAAGCGCTTTAATTTTAAGGGTATATATAAGTCCTAGCTTAGGAGCCCCTTATAATAACCCTTATATAATAATACTATAACTTACTAGTAATAGGATACCTAGACTATAATACTATATTCTAGATATTATAGTAATAGTTTTATTAGAATAGGATATTATAGGATATTACTAGGTTTATCTATAATTACTACTATACTAGTAGTTATAAGAGCTACTAATAGCACTAAGGCTTACTAAAGCCCTTACTAATTCCTAACTAGTTTTAGTTATAAATCTTTATTAACTTTATAATAAACTTACTAGTATTATCTCTAAAGAGGCCTTAGTATCTTATAGTAATTATAGATAAACTCTCTAAGTTTATATAGTTAAAGGCTATAACCTCTATTAGGGCTAAAGAGTATATAGAATAATTTAAGATAGTCTAGTAGAGATTTAAAGGGTTTCCTTAGTCTATTATTATAGACTAAGGATTAGACTAGTTAGGGAAATTCTAGATAATATTATACTCCCTAGTAAGAATTAAGTAGCTACTTTTTATATTATATTATCCTTAGACTAATAATAATATAGAATAAGTAAACTAGGAAGTATAAGTAATTCTATATATAATAATCTCCTTTTTATAGTATAACTAGCCTAAATATCTTATTACTTACTAACTTATAATAAATAATAGGACCTCTTTAGTTACTAAAGTAAGCCTAAATAGATTACTCTATAGTTATAACCTAGAGCCTATTTAGTTTTAGCTTAACTAGTTTACTCTTATAACTATACTAAAGGGTAAAGCTATTTAATTCCTAAGTTACCTCTAAGAGAGTACTCTCTTAACTTAGGCTATAATAGCTTATATATAGTAATAATAATAGAATACTATATTAGTATTAAGATATCTAGTAGAATATTACTAGGTTAGGGATAAGGTATAGTTATTACTTAAAAATATTAAAATAAACTATTCTTTAAGGAAACTTAAATAAGTAACTACTAAGTATATAGTTATAGAAATACTATCTTTACTTATAGTTAGGTTAGATATACTAAAGGGTATTTATCTAGTTTTTTATATTAACCTTATTAAATAAGTAATAAAGAATTTACTTTTAAGCTAAAAACTATAAGACTTATACCTAGGTCTAGAATAAGTTTAAGTAAAGGATAATAATAAACTTATTAAGGAATATTAAGTTAAATAAATCCTAGTAGCTTAGAATATACTAGGATAAGGTAGAAAATAGAATATCTTAGTTAAGTAAGTAAGGTACTTATAACTAATATAGGAACTACTAGAGAGTATAGATAAGATAAAAGCCCTTAATAAATTTAAGGTAAAATAGGGTAATATATAAGTTAATAATAGACTAAATTAATTTTAGAAAACTTATTTACTTATAGTAACTTTTACTAGTACCTAAGGTATAAATATACTACTACTTACTATTACTTAAGTATTACTACTATTTACTATAACCCCGTGGCGTGGTGGTTACACGCTATGGAGACCTGTTCTAGGTCGCAGGTCGTGGGTTCGAATCCCGCATAGGGCACAATTTTAGAGGTCTTAGTCACACCTCTAGAATTAAACCAATCGCAATACAAGGAAAAATAGGTCCGGGCCCCCACTTTTCCTAGTATTACAAGCAAATTAAATAAGCTACTTCGCTATATAAATTAGCTAGGATACCCAGAGCTCTAGGGTCTAATTTTAAGCTAGGGTTTGCAACTATATTGCATAACTAAGGGATAGGGGAACCGGATTAAAGGATATAGGGATAGTTAGAGGAATATCGTTGTAAAGGGGTATTTAGATATTAAACACTCACAAGCAGGAACCATGTACATAGCGTAATAAATCGTAGTAGGTTTTTCACCTAACTAGGCAACTAACTAGTTATCTAGGTAACTAGATAATTAGTAACCTAGTACGGTTTTCCTACTACAAAGCAATATCACCGTAGGAGTACTAGTAAAAGCATAAATTACTATCTAGCGTAAATAATATACTATTTACTATATTATAGATATTACTTAGTTTCTTAGAGAAACTTAGGTTAATAGGCTTCTTCTTTACTTAAGGGCTAGTTAATACTAACCTATATATAAGAGGTATATAGGTTAATCTATATAGTAGTAAAAGCTATTTACCTTAGGTATTACCTAGGTTTTAGATAGTATATTTAAGAGGTATAAAATAAGTATATATAGAAAAGGCACTGGCTAGAGATATATTAGGAGGGCTATAAGGAAAGGGATTACTAGTCCTAGCTAGGGGCTAGCTAGCCCTAGAGAAGTAAGAGGTATATTTATAAGTAAAACTTACTTTAAAAGTAAGTTAGGAGTATTAATAATAATAAGAAAGTAAGTTATTACTTACTTTAATATATTAAAGATAGTACTAGTTATTACTATAGTAGTAAGAAGAAAGTATATAAAGAAAGGCTATAGATTACTTATAGAATTTCTTATATATAGTAGTTAAGCTACTAATTACTTATTAATTTTACTAGAATAAAACTCTAGTAACTTACTATATAGAATTCCCTATACTATAGCTAGCTAAGGGACTAGCGCTAATATATAAAGTAATATTAAGGCTAGTTATATTTATAGTAAGTAAGTTTATAAATAAAGAGGGCTTAAGGGCTAAATAAACTAGTACTAGATTAAATTAAGCCTAGTTTAGTAAAGCAGTTTACTAGCTTATAAGGTAATAAAATCTCTAGGATAGGATAGGTATTTTCTTCTTAGTATCTAAGGTCTTTAGAATACTAGGAATAATAATATAAGTGCCTATAGTAATTTTAGCTTTAAGGTCCTTAAGGGTATATTAAAGTTAGAGATTAGTAAAAAGAAGCCTAGTTAACTAGATATAAGTAATATAATTTTACTAATAAGGAGAATAAGACTCCTTACTTTTAAGGGGGTAATAGTTTAAAATACTAGTAGTAAGGGATTATTTAATATATAGCCTATATAGGCACTAAACTAATATAGGAGTAGTATACTACTTATTATTAAAGTCCCCTTTTATAAAAAACTTACTAATAGAATAGGCTAGGGGTATTATAAGCCTAGGTAGGTGTAAAGGGCTTAGGCTTTGCCTAAGCATAAGCTATACTATATATAAGGGGGAGACTAATAGGGGTAGCTAGGGTATGAAAAAGGGGCTAATATAAGGTGGCTAGGGGGTATAAAGGGCATTACTAAGGATAGCTTCCTACCCCTTTTCTTCTTCCTTTCTTAAGCTTCTTAATATTATATTAATGCCTTACTATAGTTACCTAGGGGCTAGTCCTTAATAATTAAGAAGCTTCCTTTAGTCTAAAAAAGAAGGCTACTAAATAATAGAAAAGGGAAATAATAATATAACTAATAGACACGCTTTAACTAGAATACTAGCCTAATCTAAGGACTATAACCCCCCTATCTAAGGCTATATTACTACTAGAGGCTTATAATACCTAGTTTAAAACACTTTAACTTATATTAGAATAGTAAGTAAGAGTAATTAAGAACCTATAATAATATATATATATAAACCTAGAGCTAGTAACTTAACTAGCTTTCCTATTAAATACTCCTATAGAGCTAATAGTCCTTAACCTAGACTTTACTATACTACCCTTAGGCCTAGGTTTACTACCCCTAATATTATAAATCTAATAAAAACTAATCCTAATAGGTAACCTATATAATAGTAATAAGATTATATTTACTACCTAGAAGTTCCTAATATAATATAAACTAGAGGTAAATAAGGACTTTATTAGGACCTAAAAGGATTAATAGATATTTATTTACTAAAACCTATTACCTAAGGTCTAGGCCTATATAGCTATATACTTTAAAGTAAGCTACCTTAGTAACTATAACCTAAAGGCCTTTCTTAGCTATTTAGAAACCCTATATATAAACCCTTATAGGTAGGAGATAGCCCTAATAAAGCTTAACTAAATAAAATAAGGGATAGGAAAGGTATTTACTATATTTTTTATTTACTTTAAATAGAAGCTCTCTTTAGTAAGGGGGGCTTATTAGACTAAGGATATTAAGCTAGCTAAGCTATAATATATACTTAATAAACACATAAGGAAAACCTCTATTAGCAAAGGAGTTAGCTAGATAGAGTACTATATAGTAGTTACTTAATACTATAGTATAGTAGTAAATATTAAGTCTCTAGCCTTAGAGGAAAAATATTAGAACTATTATAGGCCCTAGCTAGCCTAGCCTATATCTTAATAAATAGACTATAAGGGTAATATACTAATAATAAGGGTATATACTATAATAACCTAGTAAGGTAAGTAAAATAAGATAAATAAGAAAGATAAGGGCCCTAAGAGAAATATAAAGTAACTAAGGGCTAAATAGGTAACTAAAGTAAAGTTAACTAAGTATTACTAGGAAGAATACTACTTATATTATAAATCTAAGAATTACTATATCTAGGAGTATACCTTCCTCCTGCCTTACTAACTAAAGGTTTAAATTAATATATATAAAGTAAATATAGATAGTATAAATAAGGGAGCTACTACTAATACCTTAGAAAATAAGTAGCCCTTAAGTAAAGCCTTATATAGGGGTAAAGAGGCTAGCTAGTAGCTATAGATTTAGATAAGTATAGCTAGTATATAAATATAGATAAGAATATAGAATAATATATAGACTAATTACCTTTCTTAATCCTAGTACTCTTTAATATATATTTTTATATTAATATCTAGATTAATTATAGCTATAATTACTATAGTGCTATAAGTAAATTAGTAGTAAGGTAGCTTAGCTTAGAGCTTATATAACTACTAAAATATAGGTAGGTCTATACTATAGTAGAAATAGAGAGAAAGGGGATATAATAAAGGGAAGACTCCTTCTTTATTACCTATATAGTATATACTAGAATTAATATTAATAGCTAGGAGTTATTAGTGTATTTATATATTATCCTAGGCCTTACCTAAGATATAATATTTAGAATACTATAGCTAGAACACTATAAGGTAGTAATTTATATAGTAAAATAGTAGCTAGTTATTAGGGTAGTAAAGGGCCTTTATATATTAGAGACTACTAAGTATAAGGGAGAACCCTTAGTATAGGGGATTATTAGATCCTTATATACTAAAGGTATAATAGGTATAATAGATAAAGGATACTATAATAAGGTTTATTACTATAAGCCTTAAGGAGATAATAATAGTACTATAGATTATAGTGCCTAAAATAATACTAGATAGTCTAGATATAGCTATAGTACTAAAGGAATTAGTAGACTTTATAGACCTTTTTAATAAGGCTAAGGCTAATAGCCTACCTCCTTATAGGGGTTCTTTTAATTACTATATATAGTTATATAAGAACTTAGATAAGTCCTAACTAGCACTCCTATAGGGGCTATTATATAATATACTAAGGGACTAGCTCTTAGAGGTTTAGCGCTAGATTATAAACCTTATAGATAAAGAATAGATTTATACTAGCTTCTTATTAGCTATAGCTCTAGTTTTTCTTATTAAAAATTAAATAAGGGATAGTATTTCTATATTAACTATTATATACTTAATAAGATAATAGTATAGGATTACTACTTACTCCTATTAATTAAAGAAACCTTATACTCTCTCTCCTAGGTATACTAGTTTAGAAAGGTAAATATTTAAATAGTATTTTATAAACTATAAATAGCTAAGGATAAGGAGTACTTTATAGCCTTTTATACTAGGTTTAGGTTATTTAAATAGCTAGTTTACCTATTTAGCCTAGCTAGTATACTAGTAACCTTCTAATACTATATTAATAAATCCTTAGGGAATATATTAGGAGATTTTATAATAGTATATCTTAATAATATCTTAGTTTATTTAGAGAGGTTAAGAAAAAACTATATAGTAAAGGTTTAACTTATACTAAGGCGCTTAAGGGCTATAGGGTTATGCCTTAACCTTAATAAGTCTATACTTACTATAAAAAAGGTCTAATACCTAGGGTATATTATTATAGTAAGCTATTTAATCTATCCTAATTTAGTAAAGATAGTAGCTATAAGAGAATAAGTAGTACTTATAAAACTATAAGGGGTCTAAAGCTTTTTAGGGTTTATAAACTTTTACTATAATTTTATTAGAAACTTTTTAGAGTTAGTAATACTACTTATATAACTTACTAAAAAGAATACCCCTTTTTATTAAGAACTAGAGAAGAATAATACCTTTAAGAGGTTAAAAAATACTTTTATTATATATCTAGTCCTAGTATAATAGGACCTAGACTATCCTATAGTAGTAAAGGCTAATTACTTAGGTATAGCTCTTAGTAAGTGCCTTTTATAATAAGGACTTAATAATATAATATACCTAGTTACTTACTACTTTACTAGCCTTATAGCTTTATAAAAAAACTATATAATTTATAATAAGGAATTATTAGCTATTATTTTATACTTAAAGGTATAGTTAGTAAAGTTATAGGGTATTTTCTATTTATTTACTATTTATATAGACTATAAGAACCTAGAGTACTTTATAACCCTAAGGTTAATATTAGAATAGTAAGCCTAATAGGTAAATATACTTATACTATTTAATTTCTATTTATACTATAGGCCTAGTATATAGGCTTAATAACTAAATACTTTATCTTAAAGGGAATAAAACTAAAGAGAAGTAACTTTAAGAATAGGATAAGCCTTATAACCTCTTACTATTATATAGCTATTACTATTACTAAGAGTACACTAGGATAAGTTTAATATAAAGCTATACTAGTAAGGGAGGCTCTCTTTACTAATAAGTATCTCTAGGCTCTCTAGGACTAGGCTATTATATTAAATCCTATATATAGTATTTAACTAAGGGCTATTTAAGAAGGTACCTAGAGGTTTTCCCTAGGGGTAATAATAAGAGAGTAAGTAGTAAACTACTTTATAAGTACTTATAAAGTGCTTTAATTTTAAGGGTATATATAAGTCCTAGCTTAGAAGCCCCTTATAATAACCCTTATATAATAGTGTTATAACTTACTAGTAGTAAAATACCTAGGCTATAATACTATATTCTAGATATTATAGTAATAGTTTTATTAGAATAGGATATTATAGGATATTATAAGATTTATTTATAATTACTACTATATTAATAGTTATAAAAGCTACTAATAGCACTAGGGCTTACTAAAGCCCTTACTAATTCCTAACTAGTTTTAGTTATAAATCTTTATTAACTTTATAATAAACTTACTAATATTATTTCTAAAGAGGCTATAGTACCTTATAGTAATTATAGATAGACTCTTTAAGTTTATATAGTTAAAGGCTATAACCTTTATTAAGGCTAAGGAGTATATAAAATAATTTAAGATAGTCTAGTAAAGATTTAGAGGGTTTCCTTAGTTTATTATTATAGATTAAGGATTAGACTAGTTAGGGAAGTTTTAGATAATATTATACTCCTTAGTAAGGATTAACTAATTACTTTTTATATTATATTACCCCTAAACTAATAGTAGTATAGAATAGGTAAACTAAGAAGTATAAGTAATTCTATATATAATAATCTCCTTTTTATAGTATAACTAGCCTAAATACTTTACTACTTACTAACTTATAATAAATAATAGGATCTCTTTAGTTACTAGGGTAAGCTTATATAAATTACTCTATAGTTATAACCTAGAGCCTATCTAGTCCTAGCCTAACTATTTTACCTTTATAATTATACTAAAGGGTAAAGCTATTTAATTCCTAAGTTATCTCTAAGAGGGTACTCTCTTAGCCTAGGCTATAATAGCTTATATATAGTAATAGTAATAGGATACTATATTAGTATTAAGATACCTAGTAGAATATTTCTAGGTTAAGAATAAAGTATAATTATTACTTAAAAATATTAAGATAAACTATCCTTTAAGGAAACTTAACTAGGTAGTTACTAAGTATATAGTTATAGAAGTACTATCTTTACTTATAGTCTAATTAGATATACTAAAGAGTATTTATCTAGTTTTTTATATTAATCTTATTAAAAGGGTAATAAAGGATTTACTTCTAAGCTTAAAACTATAAAACTTATACCTAGGTTTAGAATAAGTTTTAGTAAAGAATAATAATAAACTTATTAAGAAATATTAGGTAAAATAAATCTTAGTAGCTTAGAATATACTAGGATAAGGTAAAAAATAAAATATCTTAGTTAAGTAAGTAAAGTACTTATAACTAATATAGGAACTATTAGAGAGTATAAATAAGATAAAAGCCCTTAATAAATTTAAGGTAAAATAGGGTAATATATAAGTTAATAATAGACTAAATTAATTTTAGAAAACTTATTTACTTATAAAGACTTTTACTAGTACCTAAGGTATAAATATACTACTACTTACTATTACTTAGGTATTACTACTATTTACTATATTATAAATATTACTTAGTTTTATAGAGAAACTTAGGTTAATAAGCTTCTTCTTTACTTAAGGGCTAGTTAATACTAACCTATATATAGGAGGTATATAAGTAAATATATATAGTAGTTAGAGCTATTTATCTTAGGTACTACCTAGGTTCTAGATAGTATAATTAAGAGGTATAAAATAAGTATATATAAGAGAGGCACTAGCTAGAGATATACTTAGAGAGCTATAAGGAGGGGGATTACTAGTCCTAGCTAGGGGCTAGCTAGCTTTAGAGGAGTAAGGGGTATATTTATAGATAAGACTTACTTTAGAAGTAAGTTAGGAGTATTAATAATAATAAGAAAGTAAGTTATTACTTACTTTAATATATTAAAGATAGCGCTAGTTATTACTATAGTAGTAAGAAGAAAGTATATAAAGAAAGGCTATAGATTACTTATAGAATTCTTTATATATAGTAGTTAAGCTACTAATTACTTACTAATTTTACTAAAATAAAACACTAGTAACTTACTATATAAAATTCCCTATATTATAGCTAGCTAAGGGACTAGTGCTAATATATAAAGTAATATTAAGGCTAGTTATATTTATAGTAAGTAAGTTTATAAATAAAGAAGGCCTAAGGGCTAAATAAACTAGTGCTAGATTAAATTAAGCCTAGTTTAGTAAAGTAGTTTACTAGCTTATAAGATAGTAAAACCTTTAGAATAGGATAAGTATTTTCTTCTTAGTATCTAAGGTCTTTAGAATACTAAGGATAAGAATATAAGTACCTATAGTAATTTTAGCTTTAAAGTCCTTTAGGGTATATTAAAGTTAGGGGTTAGTAAAAAGAAGCCTAGTTAACTAAATATAGGTAATATAATTTTACTAATAAGAAGGATAGGACTCTTTACTTTTAGGGGGGTAATAGTTTAAAACACTAGTAGTAAGGGATTATTTAATATATAGCCTATATAGGCACTAAACTAATATAGGAGTAATATACTACTTATTATTAAAGTCCCCTTCTATAAGGAACTTACTAATAGAATAGGCTAGGGGTATTATAGGCTTAGGTTAGGGAGTGGAAGGAATAAGCGAATTATAAGGTATATCTAATAAGTAAATAATTAGTAGTAGGATAGGATTAATATAATAAATTAAGAAGGCATAATAGGACTATAATATTTAGAGAATATATTATATAAGGGAAGGTATATAAGGGAAATAAGTAAGATATTTATATAGCGGATTTGTACTTATATTAAGTAAGTTATAGATAGGTAAGGGCAAGGTAGTTATTATTATAATAAACAGAGGCTAGTAGGGCAGACGTATTACGCGCATTACTAAATAATAGGTAAGGGCAGGGCTAATATTATTATAATAATAAAGAGAGGCTAGGTAAAACGCGTATTATAGACTTATAAAAATAAGGGGGATTAGCTAGGACATATTATATACACTACTAAATAATAGGTAAGGGGTAGGGCTAATATTACTATAATAATAAAGAGAGGCTAGGTAGAAAATAAGTAAGAAACCTATTAGGAGAAATAGGGGGGAGACCTATAGTTAATAGGTAAGTAAGGGCATATATAAAGGGCTTAGGCTTTACCTAAGCATAAGCTATACTATATATAAGGGGGAGACTAATAGGGGCAGCTAGGGTACAAAAAAGGGGCTAATATAAGGTGGCTAGGGGGTATAAGAGGCACCGCTAGGGATAGCTTCCTGCCCTTTTCTTCTTCCTTTCTTAAGCTTCTAAAAATCATATTAACGCCCTACTGCAGTTGCCTAGGGGCCAGTCCTTAACAATAAAGCTTCTTAAGGAAATAATAGCTCGCTAGATATCTTTTATTATAATGTAAAATAAATATAATATTTAGTAGTTTATAGGGGAGAATGTAGCTAACTTTATTAAGGACTTTAAGGCTAAGATAAAGGTAATATATATTCCTAAAAAGGACTAGTGTAAAATACTTAAGCATAACATTAACCCTAAGGTCTAATAGGTTATTAAGATACTAATAGCGTTATATACTTAGGCGGAATTAAAGGAGGAAATACTCCTTTAGTTTAATGCTATAAGTTAGGATTAAATAAAAAGTGCTTAAGGATAGCTTAAAGACCTTAACCTAATATAACTAAAGTTTATTAAAGAGACCTATTACTAGTTATAAAAACATTAAGCCTTAATATCTAATGTGGATTTAATAGGATAGAGAATTACTATAACTTAGTCTAACTATATTTATAAGGCCTTCCTAGAATGGTTAATCTTAAGTTTTATAGATTAAAAAGGGTTTACTTATAAGGAAATCCTAGTTATATAATATAAACCGCTTTAGACAGCGCTTAACATATATGTTTATACCTAACTAAAGCTTAAGAATAGGGACCCTAAGATCTCTAACTTAGGAGGGTATCCTTTAGATAAAACTAAACTTAATCTAAGGAATTAGAGGCTACTTAATTAGGTTACCCTTAGTAGCTACTAGGTAGCTTAGAGAAACTATTTAATAATACCTAAAGCTTCTAAGCGTAATAAGAAAGCTATTACCTTTAATAATAAAGTAAGAAAAGATATAGCTCCTAGACTAGCTAAGTACTAAGATTAAATAGATAATTTAATAAAATAATTAGCTAAGTTAAAAATTATAGTTATAGCTTAGGTAAGGAAGGAAATTAATATTATAAAGTAGCTTAAAAGGAAGTATAATATTAACCTATAACACTAATAATAGAATTACTAGCTAAATAGCATTAGATTATTTAATTAGGATAATAAGCATATCTTTAAAATAAATATAATAGCTATATAGGGCCGCTAGAAAAACCATTATTATTACTATAATAGCAAATCTTATATAGCTACGAAATGTAATATATTAGGGTTTAATAAGATATTAAAATTTGCTATTTATAACCTAGCTATTTGCATTTTAGTAATTAGGGATAATATAAGGCGCTAAGTAATACTACCTATCCTACTATTAAAATTCCTCTAGATAGGTAGCTATATATAAAGGCTAGCTATATTCTAGGTTAAATACTTCCTAGATAGTAAAATTACCTATATAATTCCCTAGATTAAGGAGCATAGCTCTTATAGGGATAAAAGCTAGGATATAATACTAGAGAAGTAAGAAGTATTTAATTAAATAGAAAGCTAGTTTAACCCTACTAAATATTAGCTAGAGAGGGAGATTAAAGTAATATTAATCCTATAAAAAGAATCTTTAGGAGCGGTTTTAGTAATTAAATTTAAGAAGTTATATATAGAGAAAGAAGAAGTAAATAACTATATTATAAAGATTATAGCTATTAGAGAATAGGTAGTAAAATGCCTAAGAGTTAAGGATATTATAGAAGATAATAAATAAGATTACTAGGGCTAAGAGTAACTTATATAAGAAGATAATACCTTAGCTAAGGGGAAAAAAGATCTACTAGGTAAGGTTAGCTAAAGAATTTTAAATTAACTATATAATAAGGTCTTTTAGAAGAAACTTAGAGTGCTCTTTTAGGATATTTATTATATTATACTAACGCTAGTAAAGGTAGTTAGTAATAAATACCTCTTATAAGCGAAAGGCATAGAGAATATTTATTACTATAATAGAGACACACTAGGGCCTATACCTCCTTTAAGAATATTTAGTATAAAGATAAACCTAAGACTAATTAATCCTAAGAACTAGATTAATTCTATTATCTAAATAATAAAGGAGACTCTTAAAGAAAATAAAAAGAATAAAGTAAAGGCTAAGATAAACCTATTAAAGATAGCCCTAATGCCTCCGCTAGAAATTAATGCTACCTTATAGGAATAAATCTAGGAAAGGCTAGGGACTTAAGTAAAATAAGATAAACCTTAGTAGGATCTAGTTAATCTATCTAAAGTAAACTTTATACTTAATATAATTATAGAGCTATAAGCTATAGTTAATTAATTATAGGATTTACTATACCTATAGGTCTATCTAGATAACCTAGAAGAGGAGCTTCTCCTAGGGCTTATTAACATAGGATTATAAGGGAATGTAATTATAGAAAGCATAGCTAGATGCCTAGGTCTAAGAATCTATCCTATAGATGTAATAAATACTATATTATTTTCCTTACATAGGATTAAGATAATTAGGGAGGTTTAAATAAAGCTATATCTAGGGAACGTCTAGATACCTACTAACTTCTATATTAGCCTAGATTTAGTTAATATAAGACTAATTCTAGGGATACTGTTTTTTAGGTTATTATAAATATAATTTAATTATTTAAGAAGTAGTAAGCTTTACGCCTAGTGCTACTTTAGGGATATTATTATTATCTTAAGAGTTATAAGAAAGATCTAATAGTAATACACTAATAAGTAACTAATCTCTATTATAACTAGAGAGGGTATAAATATCTTTTAAGAAGTAATTAAGGATATAATAGTAAACTATAACTTATAACTTAAGGTAGTTATAAAGGATTTCTAACCCTAATAATAACTAAAACTACCTAATCTTATAATAAATATAATATATAAATAAAAAGCTAATAAGATTTATTTACATAATAATATACCTTCTAATAGATTAACCCTAGAAGGGGACCTAAAATAGAAAATAAAGAAATAGGAAGAGGTAAAATTATATCTAGATAGATCTAGGAAATATAATAAATATATTACTAGGAGATTTAGCAAAAACCTATAAGGTTTTAGAATAACCTAGGAATAATTAGATTAAATAGTTAAAGAGGTATAAGAATATTTAATATAAGAAAAAGTTAATATTTTTAAAGAAATCCTTTATAACTAAGAAGTAGCGCTAGTATAGGACTTATTAGAGTATAGAAAAGTTAACCTACTAGTTACTTTACTATAAGTTATTAAGGTTATTAAGTATAAGGCATAGTAAGCTAGTTTTATTCTAATACCTCTTAGGTTATAAGGGAGATTAGTTAATTTATTAAAAAAGAAGTTAAAGTATAGATATTTAGAGGAAAGTTATAGTTTCTATAGGAACCCTTATTTTCTTATTATAAAGAAAGATAGAGGGATTTGCCTAATTCTATTAGCTACTAAGTATAATAAAGTTATAATATATAATATACTAATTCCCTAAGGAGTAGATATATTTAGTAAGAGCTTTATAATATATAAAATTTTATTAATTATTAACTTACTATTAGGATATAACTAAGTAAAACTAGTAGAGAAGAGTAAGGATATAACTATAATATCTACTATAATTAGGCTTTTATAACTTTACTACCTATTATAGGGGGCTACTAACTTAGTAGCTTAATTTATTAGAATTATTAGCTAAATTCTATTTAATTTAATCCCTAAGATTTATATACCTTTCCTAGATAATATTATAGTTAAAGGCCTAACTATAATATATAATAAGGAGGAAATTATACCTAGAGTGTGTAGATATATAATAGAATATTTAATTAATATTAATAAAGTATTAGTTAATATTAAACTCTCTAGCTATATAGCCTTAGTAGCTAAGTTAAAGTTTTACTAGAAGTTAGCTAAAATTATTAGATTTATATATAAAACTAATAGGAGAAAACTAACTAAGGTAAAGATAATAAAGATTCTAGACTAGAAAGTTTATTAAGACCTATTAGAAGTATAATCTTTTATTAGATTAATAGGAGTTTACTATATTTAGGTAGAACACTATATATAAAAGGCAAAACTACTAGTAATTTTACTAAGAAAGATAATAGAATAGGAATAGGGACTAGAGTAATAAGAAGCTATAGATGTTTTAAAAAAGGTAATAACTATAGCCCTAGTTCTTATTTTACTTAATCTTAGACTAGGTTTTAGGGAGATTATCCTTATAGTTAATATAAGCTTATTTAGATAAGGAGCTATATTACTAAAAATTATTAATAGTAAACACTATCCTATATAATATAAAAGTAGTACCTAGACTATTACTAAAACTAAATATAATATAACTAAGTAAGAATACTAGGTAGTTATTTATATATTAAGAAGGCTATAGATTTACCTTTATAAAGTCCCTTTTACACTAGAAATAGACTTATAAGTTCTTATACACTAGATTAATAGCGCTATTAATAATATACCTAGGGCCCTTATTATATAATAGATTAGCTATATTCTACTCTTTAACTTTTCTATATAATATATTCCTAGTAAGAAAAACTAGATTACTAATGCCCTATCTAGGAAGGGTCCTAGACTATTAGATTAATTAGACTAAGAAGTTAAAGGGGATATTAAGGACTTTATTAACCTATACCTTAATAGTATTAAGATAAAGAAAGATAGTAAAAGGAATTATTTAGTAAAAATATAATAAGTAATTAATTTCTTATTAACTCTCTAGAGACTAATTAATCTTAGCGTAGGAGACTATAGGAAGCTATGTAATAAAGCTAAGAAGTTTTACCTAGAAAATAAATACCTTTAGAAAAGACTAATAGGGATTATAAAGGGACTAGTGTTAGTTATTAATATACCTAAATAATAATATATAATAGTTAAAGTAATTTATAAGGAACTTAGTTATAAGGGTATTAAGGTAGTTTTCTAAGTAATAAAATAATAATATTAGTGAAAGGGACTCTAGAATATAGCCTAGGAGATACTAACTTGCTATAAGATATACTAAAAGTTTACGCTTTAGTAACCCTAAGAACTATTAGTACTAGTTACGCTAAGGAACCTAATAAGCAAGATTTATATTAATACTTAGTATCTTCTAATTAATTATAAATATAAGTATCTCTTAGAAGCTAGATATAATTTAACTAGTTAGGTAGAAGCTACACTAGTTAGGAATACATTAGTGCTAGTAATTAGGAAGTTTCTCTTATCTCTAATTAGTAGGTTTAGACTCTTTTAGTTTATAGTTTATAATAGAGGCCTAAGATATAAGGAAATCTTAAGGGAGTGCTTATAAATATTAGCATTATAGGTATCTAAATATCTAGGTATAACCTAAAGGCAAATTCCCCTATTAAAGCTAGACACTAGTCCCTTATATTTGCTTTAGCGAAATTAGGAGGATTAAATAGCTAATAGGTAAAGCACCTTAATAAAGCTCTTCTTATAGATTATACTGCTGTTTATAAATTACATAGAAAGTCTGCCTTCTATTTAATCTATAGATAGGAACTAATCCTACTATTAGAAGTTAAATTCCTAACCTAGAGGCTAATTAACTAGGATGTAATTACTACTAGTTAAGACCTATTTAAAGCCTAAGTCTAAATACTTAAAAGGAAGGTAAAGGATATTAAGAAAGTAAGGGTAAAGGTATTTAACTTTAGGAAGTAGCTTATAAATTAAACTAATAAGAACTAGGTTACCTCTCTTAGGAAGGATTAATTAAAACTAGGAGACCTTATTCTAGTATATAATATTACAAGGAATATTAATATATCTACTATAAAGAAACTTATAATAAGATAGAATAAACCTTTCTAAATCTATAAGTAATTACTAATCTCTAGGGCTTACTATTTACAAACACTAGATAGGATCCAGAGCTTTACATGTAGTGTAGTAAATGTAGTATTTTAACTTTCCTTGTAGTGTGTAGTGTAGTGAATTGTAGTGTAGTGTAGTGTGTAGTGTAGTGTAGTAAATACTACACTACACTACAAATACTACATGTAGTGTAGGTATAAAAATAAAAGTAGGGCATATTAATGTCTTATAATATTCCTTAGATTTTTCTTAATTAAGTTAATATTAGCCTTTTTTTCTATTAGAATTTAGTTATTTAGTTATAATTTTTTAAAATTTAGGCTTATTTAAACTATTAAGCTAATAATAGGTATAGGGTAGCTAGTAATAGTATATTCTAGTCTTTATATATAGATGAAATTATTTTCTAAATTTAAAGGGTTATTTTACTTTTATAACTTTTTTCTTAGATTTATAATTTATTTTAGTATACTTTTTTACTTAAAATCTAAGATTTACCCTAAAGAAATTATTTATTATTATATATAAATAGAATAATAAATAGAATAATAATATATTGATAAAGATAAGTTTTTTATAATAAAGAGAATATTTTATTCTATATAATAAAAGGTCTTTAGCTATATAACTTTTTTATTTTAATTATAAATAATTATATTAAGTTTTTAGGTTTTTTAAGCTAAAAGAAAAGTAAAAACCCTAGGAAAAGCTACTTAAAAATAACTAAGATATTATTTTTATAGTATTAAAAAGAAATATAATATATTTTCCTTAATTTCTAAAAAAATAAAAAATAAGCTTTAAAAGTAAGTTTAAGAATTTATACTATTTTTAGCTTACTTACTTAGTTATATATTTTTCTTAAAAGTGGGTCTAAAAGTGGGCCTTATTAATTATACCTTTTACTTACTAATAACTTCTATGCTTTTTCTGTAATTTAGTCTAAGAAAAACAAGGTATTTATAAAAGTGGGTCTAAAGTAAGTCTTATTGATTATACCTTTTACTTACTAATAGCTTCTATACTCTTTTTATAATCTAGTCTAAGAAAAAAAAGGTATTAATAAAAGTGAATTTAGAGAAAAGTATTTTATTTTATTAATATTTTTAAAAACCTTAAAATACTAAGTAATTAAAAAGTATAGCTTTTTCTATAGTAATTTCCTTATACTTACTTATATTTATATTTAAGTTATTTATTTACTATTTAATTTTAATTAAACTTTAACACTAATAATATTATAAGCTATTCTAAGCTATTATATTACTAAAAATTACAAATACTACAAATACTACAAAATACTACATGTAGTGTAGTGTAGTAAAAAAATTCCCTTATAGTGTAGTATGTAGTGTAGTGTAGTGTGTAGTGTAGTGTAGTGCAAAGCTCTGATAGGATCTACCTTATAAAAATAATCTTAGGGGATTATATTAAGAAGTTTATTCTAGACTTAGAAGGTTAGTAGACTTTAACTACAGATAGATAGCTACACACCCCTTAACAAAGCTAGGTAAGGGAAGAAGTTAGTAATAACTATAATTAAGAAGTTATAACTATTATACTATTAGTAGCTTAACATAATATATCTAATTAAATAGTTAATAATAGAGAAGTTAAGCTCCTACCTTAAAGGAGCCTATATTAAGGGATTAAGGTATAATTACCTTGCCTAATAGCTAAATAGAAGAAGGAGTATAAAGCATACTCCCTAATGTACTAATAAGTATATAGATTAAACCCTATTTTCTTTATCCTTTTCTTTTAAAAAATAAGTAAGTTTTATTTAAGTACTAAGGATTAAGTAATTAAGGCATTAATCTAATAGCTAAAAATTATATATCCCTTTCTTTCCTCTATTTTTCTCTAAATTTTATACTATAAACCTAAATTATTTTCTTTCCTATTTTTCTCTATTATTTATAAATAGTTTAGGAAGGGAGGAGGTATATTTATTACTAAGTAAGGAGAGTTTTTAAAGTTAATAATGTTTAGGTTAAGTAAAAGAGCCTTTACTACCTTAGAAAACTACTCTTTTCCTAAGAAAGGAGTAAAAGGTCTCTCTTAGGAAGACTAAGGATAATATCTAAAGGTAAAGCGCTATTTATAACTTACTATACAAAACCTATTCTAAATATAATTACTATATATGCCTTTACTAACCCTAGAAAGTGAGATATAGCTATAAAAGGGAAAGTATATATACTTATTAAAGAAGGTAATATACTATATATATAAGTTTAAGTAGTTAGTATAGAAGATACTATTTAATTTACTAAATATTAAGACTAGTAAAGCTTAATAGCGCTTAGGATATTATAAAAAAGCATATAAAAAGTACCTATTAGAATAAGCTATCTCTATAGGAAGAAGGATAGGATAATAATAATTATTTTTAATAGTAAGGGCTAAGGCACTATTTACTTTAGTATAGCTCCTTATAAAATCCTTTAGTAATTTAGTTCTTTTTATAGCTATAATAAGGTAAGGAGGAGCTCCCTCTAGTGTATTTTTAGAAGGTTAATATAAAGGGCTTGGGCTTTGCCTAAGCATAAGCCGTACTGCACGTAAGGGGGAGGCAGATAGGGGTAGCTAGGGTATGAAAAGGGGGCTAATATAAGGTAGCTAGGGGGTATAAGGGGCATCGCTAGGGATAGCTTCCTACCCTTTTCTTCTTCCTTTCTTAAGCTTCTTAATATTATACTAATGCCTTACTATAGTTACCTAGGGGCTAGTCCTTAATAATTAAGAAGCTTCCTTTAGTCTAAAAAAAAAGGCTACTAAATAATAGAAAAAGGAAATAATAATATAACTAATAAACACACTTTAACTAGAACACTAGCCTAATCTAAGGACTATAACCCCCCTATCTAAGGCTATATTACCACTAGAGGCTTATAATGCCTAGTTTAAAACACTTTAACTTATACTAGAATAGTAAGTAAGAGTAATTAAGAACCTATAATAATATATATATATAAACCTAGAGCTAGTAACTTAACTAGCTTTCCTATTAAACACTTCTATAGAGCTAATAGTCCCTAACCTAGACTTTACTATACTACCCTTAGGCCTAGGTTTACTACCCCTAATATTATAAATCTAATAAAAACTAATCCTAATAGGTAATTTATATAATAGTAATAAGATTATATTTACTACCTAGAAGTTCCTAATATAATATAAACTAGAGGTAAATAAGGACTTTATTAGGACCTAAAAGGATTAATAGATATTTATTTACTAGAACCTATTACCTAAGGTCTAGGCCTATATAGCTATATACTTTAAAGTAAGCTACCTTAGTAACTATAACCTAAAGGCCTTTCTTAGCTATTTAGAAACCCTATATATAAACCCCTATAGATAGGAGATAGCCCTAATAGAGCTTAATTAGATAAAATAAGGGGTAAGAGAGGTATTTACTATATTTTTTATTTACTTTAAATAGAAGCTCTCTTTAGTAAGGGGGGCTTATTAGACTAAGGATATTAAGCTAGCTAAGCTATAATATACGCTTAATAAATATATAAGGGAGACCTTTATTAGTAAAGGAGTTAGCTAAATAAAGTACTATATAGTAGTTACCTAATACTATAGTATAGTAGTAAATATTAAGTCTCTAGCCTTAGAGGAAAAATATTAGAACTAGCGTAAGCCCTAGCTAGCCTAGCCTATACCTTAATAGGTAGATTATAAGGGTAATATACTAATAATAAGGGTATATACTATAATAACCTAGTAAAATAAGATAGATAAGAAGGATAAGGGCCCTAAGAAAAATATAAAGTAGCTAAGGGCTAAATAGGTAACTAAAGCAAAGTTAACTAAGCACTACTAGAAAGAATACTACCTATATTATAGATCTAAGAATTACTATATCTAGGAGTATACCTTCCTCCTGCCTTACTAACTAAAGGTTTAAATTAATATATATAAAGTAAATATAGATAGTATAAATAAGGGGGCTATAACTAATACCTTAGAAAATAAGTAGCCCCTAAGTAAAGCCTTATATAGGGGTAAAGGGGCTAGCTAGTAGCTATAGATTTAGATAAGTATAGCTAGTATATAAATATAGATAGGGATATAGAATAATATATAGACTAATTACCTTTCTTAATCCTATTACTCTTTAATATATATTTTTATATTAATATCTAGATTAATTATAGCTATAATTACTATAGTGCTATAAGCAAATTAGTAGTAAGGTAGCTTAACCTAGAGCTTATATAACTACTAAAATATAAGTAAGTCTATACTATAGTAGAAATAAAGAGAAGGGGGATATAATAAAGGGAAGACTTCTTCTCTATTACCTATATAGTATATACTAGAATTAATATTAATAACTAGGAGTTATTAGTATATTTATATATTATCCTAGGCCTTACCTAAGATATAATATTTAGGATACTATAGCTAGAATACTATAAGGTAGTAATTTATATAGTAAAATAGTAGCTAGTTATTAGGGTAGTAAAGGGCCTTTATATATTAGAGGCCGCTAAGTATAAGGGAAAACCCCTAGTATAGGGGATTATTAGATCCTTATATACTATAGAGGTATAATAGGTATAATAGATAAAGGATACTATAATAAGGTTTATTACTATAAGCCTTAAGGAGATAATAATAGTACTATAGATTATAGTGCCTAAAATAACACTAAATAGTCTAGATATAGCTATAGTACTAGAGGAATTAGTAGACTTTATAGACCTTTTTAATAAGGCTAAGGCTAATAGCTTACCTCCTTATAGGGGTTCTCTTAATTACTATATATAATTATATAAAAACTTAGATAGGTCCTAACTAGCACTCCTATAAGGGCTATTATATAATATACTAAGGGACTAGCTCTTAGAGGTTTAGCGCTAGATTATAGACCTTATAGATAAAGGATAGATTTATACTAGCTCCTTATTAGCTATAGCTTTAGTTTTTCTTATAAAAAAATTAAATAAAGGATAGTATTTCTATATAAACTATTACACACTTAATAAAATAATAATATAGAACTACTACTTACTCCTATTAATTAAGGAAACCTTATACTCCCTCTCCTAAGTATACTAGTTTATAAAGGTAAATATTTATATAGTATTCTATAAACTATAGATAGCTAAAGGTAAGGAGTACCTTATAGCCTTTTATATAAGGTTTAGGTTATTTAAATAGCTAGTTTACCTATTTAGCCTAGCTAGTGCACTAGTAACCTTCTAATACTATATTAATAAATCCTTAGGGGATATATTAGGAGATTTTATAATAGTATATCTTAATAATATCTTAGTTAATTTTAAGGGGGTTAAGAAAGAACTATATAGTAAAGGTTTAACTTATACTAGGGCGCTTAAGGGCTATAGGGTTATATCTTAACCTTAATAAGTCTATATTTACTATAAAGGAGGTCTAATACCTAGGGTATATTATTATAGTAAGCTATTTAATCTATCCTAATCTAGTAAAGGTAGTAGCTATAAGAGAATAGGTAATACCTATAAAACTATAGGGGGTCTAAAGCTTTTTAGGGTTTATAAACTTTTACTATAATTTTATTAGAAACTTTTTAGAGTTAGTAGTGTTACTTATATAACTTACTAAAAAGAATACCCCTTTTTATTAGGGACTAAAGAAGAATAATACTTTTAAGAGGTTAAAAAATACTTTTATTATATATCTAGTCCTAGTATAATAGGACCTAGACTATCCTATAGTAGTAAAGGCTAACTACTTAGGCATAGCCCTTAGTAGGTGCCTTTTATAATAGGGACCTAATAATATAATATACCTAGTTACTTACTACTCCGCTAGCCTTCTAGCTTTATAAAAGAACTATATAATCTATAATAAGGAACTATTAGCTATTATCTTATACTTAAAGGTATAGTTAGTAAAGTTATAAGGTATTTCCTATCTATTTACTATTTATATAGACTATAAGAATCTAGAGTACTTTATAACCCTAAGGTTAATATTAGAATAGTAAGCCTAATAAGCAAATACACTTATACTATTTAATTTTTATCTATACTATAGGCCTAGTATATAGGCTTAATAACTAGATACTTTATCTTAAAGGGAATAAGACTAATAAGAAGTAACTTTAAGAATAGGATAGGTCTTATAACCCCTTACTATTATATAGCTATTACTATTACTAGGAGCATACTAGGATAAGTCTAATATAAAGCTATACTAGTTATATATACCCCTATTACTAGTAAAGGAGGCTCTCTTTACTAATAAGCATCTCTAGGCTCTTTAAGACTAGGTTATTATATTAAATCCTATATATAATATCTAACTAAGGGCTATTTAGGAAGGTACCTAGAGGTTTCCCCTAGGGGTAATAATAAGAGAGTAAGTAGTAAATTACTCTATAAGTGCCTATAAAGCGCTTTAATTTTAAGGGTATATATAAGTCCTAGCTTAGAAGCCCCTTATAATAACCCTTATATAATAATACTATAACTTACTAGTAGTAGGATACCTAGGCTATAACACTATATTCTAGATATTATAGTAATAGTTTTATTAGAATAGGATATTATAGGATATTACTAGGTTTATTTATAATTACTACTATATTAGTAGTTATAAGAGCTATTAATAGCACTAGGGCTTACTAAAGCCCTTACTAATTCCTAACTAGTTTTAGTTATAAATCTTTATTAACTTTATAATAAACCTACTAGTATTATCTCTAGAGAGGCTATAGTACCTTATAGTAATTATAGATAGACTCTTAAAGTTTATATAGTTAGAGGCTATAACCTCTATTAGGGCTAAGGAGTGCGTAGAATAATTTAAGATAGTCTAGTAGAGATTTAGAGGGTTTCCTTAGTTTATTATTATAGATTAAGGATTAGACTAGTTAGGGAGGTTTTAGATAATATTATGCTCCCTAGTAGGGATTAACTAGTTACTTTCTATATTACATCACCCCTAGACTAATAGCAGCATAGAATAGGCAAACTAGGAAGTGCAGGCGATTTTACGCGTAATAATCTCCTTCTCGCAGTATAACTAGCCCGAACACCTTATTGTTACGTGCTGGCTCTGCACGATGTAGGGTCAAATCCGTCAGAGGGGCCGACGGATTTAACTAGTCGTAAGTTATACTAATTTCACTTATAAAAGCTACTATTAGGTATAATATATGATATTAGAAGTTGGTTAATTCTTCTAACTAGAGTGCTAAATCCGGCCCTATAAACGTCCCTTATGACTAAGCTTATTCTGCTATGTAATAAGTGCTAGGCGTGCCTTAAAAGACAACTATCCTAGTTATAACTAAATAAAAGAAAAATAGGTTTAGTATGCCTATTACTAAAATTGTAATTACCTTTATTATAAAATTACTTAAAATTTACAATAGTTTTCTAGCTATATATATCCTCTAATAGTGTTAATTAAATTATTATATTAAATAATAAATTCCTATTCTTAGAGCTAATTACTCCTTTTACTGCGTTTTATAGTCCTTCCTTACTAGTTTTACCTATTTCCTTCCCTTACCTATTATATTCTATTCTCTAACTGCCCTTTCTAATACTATTCTAATCCTTATCTAAATTCTTTATTTTAATCTAATAACCTAGCAAATTTATCTCCCTTTTCTATTCTTTTCTTCACTACCTTACTAATTACTAGTAATACTATTTCTATCTATTCTATTACTATCTTTATCTATTTTCCTAATATTATTAGTAATATCCTAGTTAATTACTATAGTATTAGCGTTTTTAGTATTAGCTATTATAAAACTACTTAAGTCCCTCTTAGCTTTAATCCTAGCCTTTTAGTTAACTTTAGCCTCTTACTTAGCGTTTCTAGTGTAAGGGTCTTAGTCTATTATTACTTATTAGTTAGGTTAGTCCTTCTATTTACTATTTCTAGCGTAACTATTTCTATCTATAATTACACACTACTTAACCTTAGTATTTACTAGCCTAATTTACCTTACTATATACTAGTTTCTCCTAGGTTTAGAGATGCTAGAATTACCTTTATTAGAGTTAATTTTACTCTCTTTATATCCTCTCTAATCCCCTTTTACTCTAGTAATAGCTTATTAATAGTTACTATTTAAATATTAAATATTTCTTATATTTTTACTATTATAGATGCTAATTCCACTATCTTCTTCTTATACTCCTTTTTATTAATTATATCTTATTTTAAAGTATTAAGTTATTTATTAAAATCCACTAATATTCCGCCTAAATTAATCTATAGGATCCTCTCTTTCTAATCCTTTAATATCTACGCTACCTATACAAACTTCTTTTTTATAGATTCTACTTTCTCTTTTATTAATTCTATTAGGTTAGCTATCTTCTCTTCTATTTCTTAGGCACTTTTATACGCTTCTTTTACTACTCTTTCTGCCTCTAAGAGTTCTATCTTAATTCTATTAGCTTGTTTTTCTACTTAGTTAATTTAGTCTACTAGGTTATTAATTTTACTTTATTTATATTATTTATTTTGTTCTTTATTCTATTAAAATTTAACTGATTTTTACACTAGTGCTCTCTCTATGTTAATATAAAGCAAATTAGCTTGCCTAATACTAGCTAGTCCCCCCGTAATTATACTATTTACCACGCTATATTTGTCTGCAAGTTAGAGAGCTAATAGATTAGCTCTTAGTAGTAGGGATACTATGCTATTATATATAGCTATCTAATAACTACGCTTAACTATTACACTATTATAAAAGGCTATAGCTACTGTTTTTGCCTAATTTTTTGCTTATCTTATTACTCTGTATTCTATTAGATTTGCTATAATGCGGTTTATGGGTTTCCCCGCCTACCTTTTAGCCTTACAACCTAATGTGGTGTGTCTAAATCTGCTAAAATCAATCCCCTTAATGCTTTTCCCTTTATATTCTATGTTAAATTCTTCTATTACCCTTTTACATACTACTGCCCTAATCTTTAGCATTAGCTTTAAGGTATCTATTCTAGAACTAGGTTTTCTAAATCTAACAAATAATAGCTTAAAATTAAGCTCTATAATCTATTTATACACCTGTGATAGCCTAATAAGGTATTTAGCTAGTATATTATTAACTTTATCCTTACCTTTACTTTTAAAACCTCTATCTTTAAATTTAGTTTCTATAAGTTTAGTCTCCTTATTGCTCTTAGGTTTAAATTCTAGTTTAGGGGATTTACTACTTGCTTAGGTAAGATTAAATCTTACTATACTATTATCTTCTTTGTTTATTATATTGCTACTTTTATTATTATCTTAATTCTTAGTCTCCTCTACACTACTATTCTCTTTACCTAGTGTGTTGCTAGATTTATTATTTTCTTAGACTACTTCCCTTTCTTATAGCTACTTTTGTCTTTTAGCCCTTTTAATGTTTTTCTATATTAATTATTATATTACTTAGTTATATTTCTGGCTTTCTACTTCTAGATTCTATAATTCTTCTAGTTTATTATTAATATTATTACCTTTACTACCTTTACCTTTACTACTATCTCTTTTAGCTTCTACCTTAGTTTTAACTATTTTCTTAATAACTATAGTAGCTATATTAATATCTTTACTGCCCTCTATAGCCTACTATAATAGCATATCTAATTTATCTTACACTATTCTTAATTCTCCTTTATACTGTTCTTATTATAGATATATAACCCGCTATATTAGATTTATGTATCTTAGTAATAGATCTTGCTCTAATACTAGGCGTAAATAGCGTTTAGAAAGCTTCTAGCCTTTAAGATAGCTTACTATACCTAATTTAATTAAGAGGTTATTACCCTGCTCCCTATATTTAGCTCTCTCCTTATTAGTACTAGCTTATTACTATGCTAAATTAGTAAAAGTAATACTCCCTATTAATTAATTTTATTATATTAAGGCTAGCACCTAAATACATAGATACGCTACTAGTATTTACTTATAAATTATTTAGTTACTTATATCTAACTTATTATTAAATATAATAAGGTCTAGTCTTACGCTTAGGTAATAATATAGATTAGTATAAAATAAGTAAGCTATGTATTTAATTTCTAGAGCAAGGTTATTAAATTTTATATAGTATTTCTTATAATTATTACACTTCCTTATCTCTTATAGGTAACGCTGCTTTGCGTTATATAGCTAGTAAAACACTTTATTACTTTTGTTATTAGATTTAACTATCCTAGCTATAGAGCGAAATATAAGGTCTAAATAAAATTGCATACATAGGTGCTGAATTTAACTATACTAGGTTTATTAGTGTATTAGGGGGGGTTATAAGGTGTAAGTAAGGTAGGTTACCCTTAGTAGGCGCGATAAATAATATATGTAAGAGGGTCTAATGGTTTTATACTAACCTAATAAATTTACCTTCTTATTATTATGCCTCTGCTCTTACTATTATTATTCTATAGGGGGTTTAAGGCCTTTCTTTATATACTCCTTTGCCTAATTAATTAGATTCTTCTTAAGGTAATCTTCTACTATCTTAGACGCGTTTATTCTTATTTTATTCTTTACTATCTATTAGTTATCTTTAGTAGTATAGCCCTTCTATCTAATAAGAAATTCTACTCTTATAGTTTTAGTTTGCTTAAGGATCTTAATATAATAATTATAGATTCTTTTGATTTCCTAATAGTCTGCTTCCTCTAAATTATTAAATATAATTAGCAGCGGGGCTAGTTCTTCCCTTTTAAATAGGTCTTTCCCTTACGCTAGCTTCTATATCTATGCTAATAATACTACTAGATAGACTTATAAATTTAGGGGAAAATCTAACTAATATACTAGAGGGTTTACTTTTTCTAATACTTTATATAGCCCTGCCTTCTATAGTAACTATTTCTTCTTAGGTTTACTAGGTAATTTATACCCCTTATATAGTTATAGATATACTATATCTCCTTTATTAATATTAACTAGTTTATAATAGTTATTATACTAAATTTTAGTAAGCGTAGCTACTATTATAATTACTAGTTAGGCCTTATGCTAGTATAACTTCTATAATACTATAATATTATTTACACTAGCTTTAGTATTAGTTATATTATTTAGGGAAAGTAGATTAATAATACTTAATAGGCAGAAACTATATAATAGTTTATTAGGAGCCTACCTTATACCTACTACTATAGTGTTATTTAGCTAATATTATAGCGCTAGTAATAGCAATGTCTACGTTATATCTAGGTTGGTTACTATGTGGTATTATATTATAATTATTACTATCTGGTTTTTTCTTTCCGCTATTCTATCTATCTAAGGGTAGTATACTGTGCCTATAAGGAGTTTAACTCTTATATACCTAAATATTTCTTTCTATATATTAGATATAAATCTTAGGTCTCTATTACTAATAATTTATCTTAGTAATCCCTAGTCTATAATATATAGAGCGCGAAGGAGTAATTCTGCCTAGATTTCTGCTGGATATATAGTGTGTCCTAGTATTAGAAGTGTCCTTTTGCTAAATAGGTAATTCACTAGGTATAATAAATTATAGGTAGCGTATCCTTTTATCTACTATATTATATTTACCGCTAGTACTTCCGGTATATCTATAATAAAATTAAGTGAAATTATGTAAAAAGGCGTTAGCTTTAGCTATAATAGTTATAGCTCCCCTAGAGGTTTTAAGCGATTAATTACGTTTTCTTAACACGCTATGTAATAGGCTATATAATTATGAATTTATTAGCTTATATATAGGAAATAAACTAATTATAGCTCTACTACTATCCTAGTAATTCTAAAATAATGTTAGTTATTATATACTAGCTATAGGATAGATTTAATGTTACGTGCTAGAATACGCTTTATAGGGCTTGATATCGCTACAACCTGCAACTATGGTTGTAGCTGACCTTTTAGTCTAGTGGGTTAAGCACTAGATTATAGGCCTAAAAATTCCGTAACATTTAACCTCTATTATTAGAATGTAGAGTTAGAAAAATCTATCTCCACTATGGTAGTATAATAGACTATTCTTATGTAAATCCTATTTAAATAAAGGGATCTTTGGTCTAACTCTAATGTTTCTTGCTACTTGCTTTTCTTAGTAGGCTTTTATAGTTATAATAATTTAACTAAATTTCTAATTAGACTGATATCCTAAGATGATTTTAGCCTTAAGGTTATTATCTATAATTACCTTTATAATATATTCCTTATTTATAAAATAAGCGCTTATATTTAACTTATTATATTAGCTCTTCTACGCTACCTCTCTATAGGTAACTTCTACTAGTAATCTAGAGAGTGTATCTAGTATAATATTTAATATTCTAGGTATATATATTACCTTTAAATTAAATTATAATAAATAATTTACAACTTTTGCTAGTTTTAGGTTAGCCTTATCTAGATCTATTGTTAATAATAAGGTATACTTAATAATACCCTTAGCTAGGGAATAGTTAGTTAAAATATTAACTACTATATTATTAGATTAAACTATTTTTTAGAGCTTCCTAACGCTCTATATAATTATAGCTACTTCTACTTTAGTTAAACTATATTACTTCTTAATGCTTAATATTACTCTTAAAAGGAATAGGATTAGCTATATTTAGTTATTCTTAATATCCCTTCTAGGAATACTTTAACTATCCTATTCTTCTTATAATTAGAAAGCATATAAACTAAATCCTTCCTTATAAGCATTAATTTTAAGAAATAGAGGTTTTTTTAGATTATAATGCTATAAAGTTTATTTCTTACTTAGGAATACCTTAATATCTTTAAAAGCCTTTTCCTTATCTTTTATAGGCAAAAATATCTTTTACTATGCCTTCTTTTTTTATACTAATTTTAAGATACTAGTAATTTTCTTATCTTTCTTATAGAACTCTCTTAATAATACTATTTTCTATTCCTATAATGGTTAGATCTATGTATTAAACTATAGGATTCTATTATAAAGAAAACTAGCTATTCTAATAAAAGTTTTAAGACTTGCTAAATTACTTAGAAAAACTATCTTTTAAAAGGCTTTAAGTCTATTATTAGTATTAATAATTCTATTACTATTAATAATAAAACCTAATAATTAAATAGTAGGGTAACTAATAAAAGACTTCTTTACTATAATTATTATCCTATTTTCTTTAAGGATTTTAAGCATAATACTAAGGTATTCTAAATGCTCCTTAATACTATCTAAAAATATAATTATATTATTAATATAGACTTAAATAAAATACTTATACTTCTAGAAAAGTTAGTCTATAAACCTTTAGGTAAAAGTAGGGGAGTTTTTAAAACCTATTAATGCTATATTTAATACCTTAAGACCTTAATTTAAAATAACCACTATATAGGCTTAATAGTCCTTCCTAACTAGTAACTAGTAGAAGAATCCTATTCTATTAAAGAGAGAGAAAACCTTCTTACTATAGGTATTATCTATAATATTACTTTAGTTTAGTAGAGGGTATATATCTAGTATTACTATATTATTAAGTAGTCTTATATTAATTATAACTCTTCCTTTCCTTTCCTAGCTAGTTTCTTACTACACTATAAACACTAGGTATGCTATAGCTACTAGCTTATCTAAATATAATATCTTCCCTTTTATATAAAGTTTATTATACACTTTATTAAGTTTATTTATATCCTACCCCCCTAATCTATAAGGCCTAATTAGCCTTGTTTAATATTGCTATCCTTTAATAAGATTAATCCTTATTTTCTAGTCCTTAGGCATAGGAATAATGCCTCTATTATAATAAATATTGTATTTATTAGTTAGCTAGATAAATTTATTTATAGCCTTATAATTAATATTAGTAACTTATACTCTAAATTTATTAGTTATATATAGAATATCTTCTAGGCATAAGATCCTATATAATAGTACTCCTATATTAACCCTCTTTAGACTAAAACTATCTCCTTCCTTATTAGATTTATTATTAGCCCTATTTTTACCTTCTACTTTCTCTATAATATCCTTACTAAAATAAGCATAATATATAAAAGGATTATTAACTAGATAGTTAGTATTAACCTTACTAGTTACTATTAGCTATATAACCTTCTAATGTTTACTAATAGTAATAGTTTTATTAGTTAAGTTATAGGTAACTATCTATCCCTAGCTAGATCTACTGATTAGTGTATTAGGAAAATACTTTAAATATAACTCTATATAATACATACTTATTTCCTGATTTTCCTACGCTATTTTTTAAGTAACTAGTATATATAACTATACTTTTAGTAGAATTATTACTATATAGGTAGTAATTACCTACTAATATAGAACCTTATTTATTAGTTAGAATATTTCTACTTATACTACTATACTATAGACTAACCTAAAAACTACCTTAGGGCGTATAAAATTGATTTTTACTCTATATTTATAAAGAAAATTTATTCTAAGTAATAGTTTAGGGCCTAGATTTAGTATTATATCCACTATAACTATAAAGTATCTAGTAATTTCTATTCTACATGCTACTCCTAGGATATAAAAATTAAATATAGTAGTTTTAGTTATAAAAAAGGATAACTAGACTCTAGATATAGGCTTTAGTTCCTATATTCCCTATTTTATATTTAACCTATTCTACTATAACTACCCTTTATCTACTAGAATTAATAATATTCCTATATTAAGATAAATCTAATAACTCTTACCTTTATTATTAAATTTAAGAGGGATTTTTAAATATATATTTACCTTTTTACTATTATACTTAACCTCTTAAGGTCTTACTATAGCCTTAATTACTTATCCTAGGGTAAGCTATTTTAACCTAGGTATATCTATCTTAGTAGTAGCCTTATCTATTTCTTTTTTAATATTATTAATAAAATAGGTTTTAATAAAGTTAGTCTTTTATACTCTATTCTCTAGAACCTCCCCTTCTTTAGTTATATAATAACTATATTCCTAAAGATAAGTTTTATGCTATTATATATTAGAATTATTATTATACACTATAATATATATATACTCCTTCTCTTTATTAGATAGCTTTTCCTAATACTAGAATTACTATAGCTACTAATATTAACCTCTTATCTCCGGTGGTCCTAAGTCCTATAGATATTGCCTATCCTGCTAGTTCTAAATATTCTCTTATTAGCTTTAGTTAAAACCTAGTTATTCTTCTTAATTCTCTTAGGGCTTATTCTACTAGGGCCTCTAGTTTTATCCTTTAGTATATTAGTTTTACTAATATAGCCTTAGTTAGAAAAATCCTCAAGATCTTTAAGTACTCTAATTATCCTATTAGTAATATTAGTTTTTTAATAAGAACTATATATTTAATAGCCTATTCTAATTAGCTTATACTTTATTCTTATTATTCTCTAAATTACTACTAGATATTTTAGTATTAAAGTAAACCTTAAGCTTTCCTTTACCTTTTTTACCTTTAGGGTAGCTTTTACTATATAAATAATTATATAGGTTATATCTTTTATTATCTACTATAGTAATATAGGCTAATCTTATATTATCTTTAGTTAGAACTAGGTATATCTAATATAATCCTAGATAAAGCTTAAGACATAGGTATACTAGGAGCTAATAATTAGTTATTTTGCTATTTACCCTTATATACTAGAAAATCTTTAATATAAATTTATAGAAAGAGACCTTATTTAAGATATCCTCCTTTATATATTCTACTTTATTAAGCTATGCTATTATATCCTACACTTAAATACTAAATTCCTTTTATATAGTAGTAAATACTATTAATATATTATTAAATATAGTAGTTTATTTACCTATATTAAGATATTATCTATACTATACTATTATATCTCCTTAGAATAGTATCTAAATCTTTTTCTAAATAATATCTTACTAGCTAGGATTAGTATAATATAGGTAATCTTTAACTACCTAGATCTATAATTTAATATTATAGAAAATAGTCTACTTCCTATTATATATAATAAGGTTATTACTAGCTTCTTCTAGTTTATTATAAGGCTTAAAGTGTCTAATATCTATAATCTTCTATATTAAATCTATATTTTATTTTACTATCTTTACTTACTAACTATACTAATCCTAATCTAGCGCTAGATCTATCCTTTCTTAGTAGCTAGGGTTAGTATGCTATCCTTAGTCTAGGTAATATAGTACTTAATACTATACCTAGTAAGGATTTAGCTATTACTATATAAATCCTTACTAATACTATAGTAATGTAGGTTATACTACTTATCCTAGGTAGGTATCTAAGTAGCTCTTATATTATCCCTAGTTACTTAGTAGATATATTATCCTCTATATAGTATTTTATGCTATTAGTATTAAACCTACTAAGGTACTAGTACCTTATAAGTTTCTAAGTTTAGTTACTAATCTAGATACTAGCTAGTCTATTCTAGTTACTACTTTATCTATTATAGCTTACTACATAGCCTATTACTATTCTAATACTCCCTATAATAACCTTATAGTATTATATTTAGTAGGCCTAGTTTAAAATTCCTTTAATTCTAGTATATTTCCTAAGGATCCTAGTTATAGGTCTTCTAAATTTAACTCTATTAATTAGTTAGAGGGTTTAGTATATTAAGTAGTAGTATTATTTTTAGGGTAGTTTATAATTCCCTTTTCTTTATTATTTTTATTCTTCTTTATATCTTTCTTAGTCTTAGTGGTTATAGTACTATTTATAAGACTAGTAATACCCTCTACTTACTACTCTAAGGCCTTATTACCCTCTAATCTAGTAGATTTATTAAGAAATCCTTTAGATTTAGCTTTACTAATATAGATTTTAACTTAATTCTAAGTAAGATATATAGCTTATAAATCTACTAGGTTCTAGTAAATAGGTAGTTCTTAATCTCTTAGCTATTCCCTTTTCTTAAGAATTCTATTATTAAATTTATATCTTATAAGGTTATTTAAGTCTTCTTATTTACTAGTTCTAATAAGTTTCTATTTCTAATATCTAAAATCTAGGTTTATGCTATTAAATATCCGAAATTAATAAATAAGATATAGTTTATTTTTAGTAACTAGAAAAGCAAATTTACATTATAAATAGTTAGTTTTAGATATAGGGTTTCTATATCTAGGTTACCGGAGGTATATAATAAAAGAATCTCTAATTACTACCACTTGTTATATACTGGCTCTGCATAATGTAGGGTTAAATCCGTCAGAGGGGCCGATGGATTCAACTGGTCGTAAGTCGTTGTGCTAATTTCACTTATAAAAGCTACTGTTAGGTATGATATGTGATGTCAGAAGTTAGTTGATTCTTCTAACTAGAGTGCCGAATCCGGCCCTATAAACGTCCCTCGTGACTGAGCTTATTCTGCCACGTAACACTAGCAGACTAAATTAACTAAGTAAAAAAATAAGCTAATAGAATTAAGATAGAACTCTTAGAGGTAGAAAGAGTAGTAAAAGAAGTATATAAAAATGCCTAAGAAATAGAAAAGAAAATAGCTAACCTAATAAAATTAATAAAAAAGGAAGTAAAATCTATAAAAAAGAAGTTTATATAGGTAGTATAAATATTAAAGGATTAGAAGGAGAGAATCCTATAGATTAATTTAGGTAAAATATTAGTAGATTTTAATAAATAACTTAATACTTTAAAATAAGATATAATTAATAAAAAGGAGTATAAGAAAAAGATAGTAAAATTAGCATCTATAATAGTAAAAATATAAGAAATAATTAATATTTAGATAGTAACTATTAATAAGCTATTACTAGAGTAAAAGGGGATTAGAGAGGATATAAAGAGGGTAAAATTAACTCTAATAAAGGTAATTCTAGCGTCTTTAAACCTAGGAGAAACTAGTATATAGTAAGGTAAATTAGGCTAGTAAATACTAAGGTTAGGTAGTATATAACTATAGATAGAAATAGTTACACTAAAAATAGCAAATAAGAGAACTAACCTAACTAATAAGTAATAATAGACTAAAACCCCTATACTAGAAACACTAAGTAAAAGGCTAAAGTTAACTAAAAGGCTAGGATTAAAGCTAAGAGGAACTTAAGTGGTTTTATAATAGCTAATGCTAAAAATACTAATACTATAGTAATTAACTAGGATATTACTAATAATATTAGGAAAATAGATAGAGATAGTAATAGAATAGATAGAAATAGTATTACTAGTAACTAGTAAGGTAGCGGAGAAAAGAATAGAAAAAGAAGATAAATTTACTAGGTTATTAGATTAAAATAAAGAATTTAGATAAGGATTAGAATAGTATTAGAAAGGGTAGTTAGAGAATAGAATATAATAGGTAAGGGAAGGAAATAGGCAAAACTAGTAAGAAAGGACTATAAAATATAGTAAAAGGAGTAATTAGCTCTAAGAATAGGAATTTATTATTTAATATAATAATTTAATTAACACTATTAGAGAATATATATAGCTAGAAAACTATTATAAATTTTAAGTAATTTTATAATAAAGGTAATTATAATTTTAGTAATAGGCACACTAAACCTGTTTTTCTTTTATTTAATTTTAATAAAGGGGAATATTTTTAGGTTACTTAGGATAGGGAGGTTAAATCTAGCCATAGCTCTATTAGTTATAACTAGGATAGTTATCTTTTAAGGCACGCCTAGCACTTATTATGTAGTAGAATAAGCTTAGTTATAAGGGATATTTATAGGGCTAGATTTAGCACTCTAGTTAGAAGAATTAACTTACTTCTAATATTATATATTATACCTAATAGTAGCTTTTATAAGTGAAATTAGTATAACTTACAACTAGTTAAATCCGTCAGCCCCTCTGATAGATTTGACCCTACATCGTGCAGAGCTAGCACGTAACAAGTAGCCTAATAGAGACTTAGACTATAGGTTCTAATAATAGGGTGCGCTAAATACTACCTATTACTAATTAAGGTAGAAATATAAGATCTAGTAATAATAATAAAGAGAGTGTATTAGCTAGGCGCTATGTAGTAGTATAAGCTAAGTTATAACACGCTAAATTAAGGTAGAAGATACTATAATTAGAGGTATAGACTAAGGAAATTAAGGTAAATCTATTATTAGCTAGAATAAGTAGTAAACTTATAATTACCCCTTATAAGGATAGATAAGCTATCCTAATTCTAGTTTTTCTAGTAGGTTATAATCTAGTAGTGCCTTTATATTAACCTAGCCTTATAAAGATATAGTTAAGAATCCTTATATATAAGGGTAATACTTATAAGAACCTTACTATATTCTTATTAGATTTAGACATATTATTTAAATTAGACTACTTTACTTTTAAGGATAATATAACTAGGGTAGTATATACTAGTAGCTACTTAGCTAATAATATAAAGTAATAATAAATATATTATATAGCTATAGATAGCTATATAGATTATTTATCTTACACTTAGAAAGGGTTCCTTAAGTAGCTAAATACTAGAATAATAGATAAAAATATAAGGTACTTAGAAGTAACTAGGATATTACTAAACCTAAGGTAAGGAACTAACTAATTATTTTAGACCTTTATAAAATTATAAATAAAAGTAAAGGCTAAATTACCTAAAGTAATTCCCCTATATTTTAGAATTTCTATCTTTTTAAATAGCCTAAATAATACTATAAGAAAGTAAATAATTAGCTAGGAGTTTCTAATATTATAGAGCTATTTATAAGGCTAAGGTAAGAAGGCTAAAGTTATAATAAAGTTAGGTAGTAGTAGTAATAGGAGCTATAATAGTAAAAAAAAAAGGTAGCGCTTTACCTATCCTATAGATAACTTATAGTAATAAAGTAAAGACTAATTAAGGAAGCCTTTTAAGTATTATAAATATAAAGCGCCTAGATACCCTTTAATAAGATATTAGGCACTAGACTATACTACCTATAAGAGTAGTAAGTATATTATAAAGAAGCATAAGGATAGTAGTAACTAAGATATAGATCCTAATAAAATACTAATTAGGTTAGCGTAAGCCTAGGATTAAGACCTTACTATAAAAAAGCCTATAGATAAAAGAATTAGCATATAGGTATCTCTATAATAAAATAACCGCTAGCTAGTAGTGTTAGCGCTATTTAATATAGGTATATTATTCTTAACTATTTACCCTAGGTTATTATTAAAATAGGATTAGGAGAATATAAAGAAAATAAACTAAACGCTAGAGAGTATAAGTAAGACTATAATTCTATATTAGGGGATTCTATAAAGATTAATTAAGGTTAAGGATAGTATAGGCTATATAAAGATCTATTAAGTTAGCTACTATATTACTAATACTAAAAAAGGGATAATATTAGGTATAGACTAGACTAGAGAGTATAATCCTATAATTATAGATTAGAAGTAAGCGCTTTAGAGGTTCCTAATAACTAAGGATTACCTTATAGTTACTTTAGGTAAGTAATAAGTATATAGGGTAGTAAGAGAGTTATAAGTTATATTAGCTATAGGTTTAATAAAGGTTAAGTTAAGTATACTAAGAAATAGTAAAGAAAAAGAGCTATATAAGGACTTACTAAAGAATTTACTAGTAGTAAGTAACCTAAGGCTTAGTAAGTTTACTATAATAATACTAGAATATACCTATTATTTAGTTTAGTAAAGAGCTAAGATATTACGTGCTGGCTCTGCACGATGTAGGGTCAAATCCGTTAGAGGGGCCGATGGATTTAACTAGTTATAAGTTATACTAATTTCACTTATAAAAGCTACTATTAGGTATAATATATAATATTAGAAGTAAGTTAATTCTTCTAACTAGAGTGCTAAATCTAGCCCTATAAATGTCCCTTATAACTAAGCTTATTTTGCTATATAATAAGTACTAGGTATGCCTTAAAAGACAACTGTCCTAGTTGTAACTAACGGAGCTATAGCTAGATTTAACCTCCCTATCCTAAGTAACCTAAAAATATTCCCCTTTATTAAAATTAAATAAAAGAAAAACAGGTTTAGTATACCTATTACTAAAATTATAATTACCTCTATTATAAAATTATTTAAAATTTATAATAGTTTTCTAGCTATATATATTCTCTAATAGTATTAATTAAATTATTATATTAAATAATAAATTCCTATTCTTAGAGCTAATTACTCCTTTTACTATATTTTATAGTCCTTCCTTGCTAGTTTTACCTATTTCCTTCCCTTACCTATTATATTCTATTCTCTAACTACCCTTTTTAATACTATTTTAATTCTTATCTAAATTCTTTATTTTAATCTAATAATCTAGTAAATTTATCTCCTTTTTCTATTCTTTTCTTTACTACCTTACTAGTTACTAGTAATATTATTTCTATTTATTCTATTACTATCTCTATTTATTTTCCTAATATTATTAGTAATATCCTAGTTAATTACTATAGTATTAGTATTTTTAGCATTAGCTATTATAAAACTACTTAAGTCCCTCTTAGCTTTAATCCTAGCCTTTTAGTTAACTTTAGCCTCTTACTTAGCGTTTCTAGTGTAAGGGTCTTAGTCTATTATTACTTATTAGTTAGGTTAGTCCTCCTATTTACTATTTCTAGTATAACTATTTTTATTTATAGTTATACACTACCTAACCTTAGTATTTACTAGCCTAATTTATCTTACTATATACTAGTTTCTCCTAGGTTTAAAGACACTAGAATTACCTTTATTAGAGTTAATTTTACTCTTTTTATATCCTCTCTAATTCCCTTTTACTCTAGTAATAGCTTATTAATAGTTACTATCTAAATATTAATTATTTCTTATATTTTTAATATTATAAATACTAATTCTACTATCTTTTTCTTATACTCCTTTTTATTAATTATATCTTATTTTAAAGTATTAAGTTATTTATTAAAATCTACTAATATTTTACCTAAATTAATCTATAGGATTCTTTCCTTTTAATTCTTTAATATTTACATTACCTATATAAACTTCTTTTTTATAGATTTTACTTTCTTTTTTATTAATTCTATTAGGTTAGCTATCTTCTCTTCTATTTCTTAGGCACTTTTATATACTTCTTTTACTACTCTTTCTACCTCTAAGAGTTTTATCTTAATTCTATTAGCTTATTTTTCTACTTAGTTAATTTAGTTTACTAGGTTATTAATTTTACTTTATTTATATTATTTATTTTATTCTTTATTCTATTAAAATTTAACTAATTTTTACACTAGTGCTCTCTCTATATTAATATAAAGCAAATCAGCTTACCTAATGCTAGCTAGTCCCCCTATAATTATACTATTTACTACACTATATTTATCTATAAATTAGAGGGCTAATAGATTAGCTCTTAGTAGTAGGGATACTATACTATTATATATAGCTATTTAATAACCACGCTTAACTATTATACTATTATAAAAGGCTATAGCTACTATTTTTACCTAATTTTTTACTTATCTTATTACTCTATATTCTATTAGATTTACTATAATATAGTTTATAGGTTTCCTTACTTACCTTATAGCTACTTATCTTATACTTAATATAGCTTTTTATTCCTTAAATATAGTAAAAATTTAGATAACTATGTTTTAATATAATATAAAATACATATTCTTTAAATCTACCTCTAGACTATCTAATATTATTAGAGCACTATTAAGTGTAAATTTATATACATAGGCCTATATTATATATTAAATATCTTACCTTTTAGCCTTATAACCTAATATAGTATATCTAAATTTACTAAAATTAATCCCCTTAATACTTTTCCCTTTATATTTAGTATTAAATTCTTCTATTATCCTTTTATATACTACTACCCTAATCTTTAGTATTAGCTTTAAGGCATTTATTCTAGAACTAGGTTTTCTAAATCTAATAAATAATAGCTTAAAATTAAGCTTTATAATCTATTTATATACCTATAATAGCCTAATAAGGTATTTAGCTAGTATATTATTAACTTTATCCTTACCTTTACTTTTAAAACCTCTATCTTTAAATTTAGTTTCTATAAG